>BMAC01001102.1:13556-38642 GCA_014905375.1 Phtheirospermum japonicum
TTAAAACAAAATGGCGCTGTTACGACTCGACTTGGTTAAGGTTTTCGATTTGCTTGTAGTTTCTTTGTGTTTTTAGCTCTCTTTTGTATTTAACGCTTTTATTGAGTGTATGCAAGGTCGTCGAACCCTTGGGAACGATTTAACTCCTTACATTTCAAACCCCGAGTGATTAAGGCATTTAAGACGTTCCTTGTCTACTACTCACGATATGGAGAATAATCTTCCGAATATCGGCCCATTTCCCCAACCCCAATGGGAAATCTCCACGAGTTGATCCTCAAAGCTCTAGTACTCCCGAGCCTGTTGTTCATGTTGAACCATCCCCACCAAGTGATAAGCCCGGGCTTTCGACTTCCAACCCAACGAGCCTTCCCGAACATGCTCTAGGAAAATCAAGGGAGTGGTTTCACCACTCATGGATACGCCATGGGCCTTCACCAAGGTACTGCACCACTTCCTAACCCTTCTAATGATTTCATTTCTAATACTTATGGCAATGGGGGTAACATTCCTAACATAGGAGGGCATGGTGCAAACCATGTTGGGAATGGGATGCATAATAACGGTTTTGGTAATGTGGGAGGGCGTGGTGCAAACCATGTTGTCAATGGTGGAATCAACTATGGTCAACCCAACATGGGAGGGCATGGTTCAAACCATGTTGTCAATGGTGGAATCAACTATGGTCAACCCAACATGGGAGGGCATGGTTCAAACCATGTTGGGTCTAGCGGCTTCATGGGTACAAATGGTTCGTATGGAGGTTATGGTGCTCCCAATCACTTTCCAAATATGCAAACTCTGAATTTCGGTCCGTATGGAGGTTATGGTGCTCCTAATAATTTCCGAATATGCAAAATCTGAATCTCGGCCCGTATGGAGTTCCTCACGCTTATAATTTCAATCATGCTCTGAATGGAAATTTTAACTGTAATGGTGATGTTCCAAGTTATGTAGGTGCCGACAATAATGTTCATGAGGGCACTCCCGATCCGTTTGCTTTGTTTGGAGGTATGAGCCTCAATGCCCAAAATGCCCCTCCCGTCTTCGCTATGAGGGAAGTTAGCAAAGCCTTTGTGGGGGCGACTATTTTGTCTTGTGTATCTCTTCCCCCCGAGGTTATGGCTATTGATATAAGATCGCTCGATTTTGCCCGTCTCCCTATATTTCATGGATTTGCTAAGGAAAATCCTCTCCAATTCCTTCGGTAATTTTTATGGCAAGTCTCGAGTTTTCACCACCCGAATATGATGAGTCTAGAGCATCTTCAACTCCGTTGTTTTTCGTATGCTCTTCAAGATAAAGCTTTGTAATGGTTCATGAGCATTCCTTCTAACTCAATTCATACATGGGACGAGCTCTCGGCGATATTTTTGGATCATTTTTATTCTGATAAAAAGACGGCCGAGTTGAGGATCAAGATTATCTCATTTAAGCAAATGAAGAATGAGCCATTTCACTCGGCTTGGGCTCGGTTACAAGATCTTCTCATGAGTTGTCCACATCATCGTATGGCAAAGTAGATCTTAATCCAAACTTTGTATGAGGCATTAGACCCACATTTCCAATACATGGTGGATATGTCGACGGGGGGAAATATGAAGGATCAACCTCCTCAAGTGGTTCACCAGATTTTCACCAATCTGGTCGAAAATTCTCAACAAAAATCTTCTCTAGTGATGTATTCTAGTGCCAATGAAGTGAGTGAAGTTTCTTCTCCTAGAGAGCTTGAGTTGGAAAAGAAATTGGCAGCTATGGAGGCTCAAATCGCTAAGTTATCTAGCCCAAGCCCGAATCCCCTGTGTGCGTCATGTGGAATAGTTGGTCATGATACCTTGTATTGTCCTTCAAATCCCTCGTTCTATATGTCGATGCCTCAATCGGAGGAAGTATGTGGGGTTCAAGGGTATAAGCGAGACCTGGTTTTGCTAAGCCACCTTTTGCTCATCCGCCGAGTCACAATCCTCCCTATCATCCTAACAACCGCATGCATCCGAATTTTAGTTATGCAAATTCAAATGCGGGTGTTAATCCTCGTGTGGATCCGTCTCGTCCACCTATTCCGGCAAATGCTCCTACTCCACCTTCCGATCCGAATCTCATGGTCATCATGCAACATATGCAATCATTTTCCATTTTGTTGGCTTCGTTCGATGCTAAGTTCAATGCTCTAGAGGCTACGACCAATGGGTTAAACACTAAGATGGGGCAATTGTCAAGTGATGTCAATATGCTAAAGCAAGCTAGATGCCATCCGGGATATGCCCGCTTATTCCAAATTCTTTAAGGAGCTCTCCTCAAAGAAGCTTGTGAGCACTACGAATGAGAGAGTTTATCTATCTAAGGAGGCAAGTGTGGTTTGTGACCCTTATCTCTTGTCTCTTAAGAAGGCGGATACCGGCTCGTTTTGTATTGATATCGCACTTGGGAATGGTAAAGTCACTACATGTATGCTTGATTACGGGGCAGGTATTAGTTTGATGCCATTTTTGATATACGAACAATTGGAACTCCCTCCTTTACAAGAGATACGCATTTGCTTAGAATTGGCCGATCGGTCAATTAGACACCCAAAGGGGATAATCAATGATGTTCTTGTAAAATTGGAGGGATCGTGGTTCCGATCGATTTCGTGGTATTGGATGTTGGCATGGTGAAGGATGATGGCGCTGAACACACTATCTTGCTAGGCCGCCCATTCATGGCTACAACTCAATGTTTAATAGGCGTTGGGAAGAAGAATCTTACTTTGTCCGTAGCGGATGAATCGGTCACATTTTCTATAGCTAACTTGTCATCTATTCCATCAAGCGTCTTTCATGCAGATTGCTTACATGTCGATGTGATTCACGAGTTGGATGACCAAGTTTATATGGAGGAAGAGAGCAAAGAGGAGGAGTTTGACCCGAGAGCTTGTGTTGAAGGTTATAGTGAGGGAAATGAGGCCTTTGTTCATAATGACAATTCAATTGTGTTTCGATGTGCCAAGGGATTATGTGAAAAGGGTTGTTTATGTGTCGTTGAGGGAAACGACAAAATTTTGGAAGGGGAGGTGGAGATTGTTGATGATGGATTAGAAATGAAATCCATTGAAAAGTTTGAAGATTATCTTAAGGAGGTCGTTGAATTGATCGAATTAATCCCCAACGAGGTTGAGAGGAGGCACAAGCCCGAGCTCAAGCCTCTCCCATCTCACCTGAAGTATGAATATTTGGAAGAAGAAGAGAGCAAACCGGTTGAGTTTGAGCATGAAGCTATTTGGGCGATAGAAGCCACAAATACGGATTTAAAAGAGGTCGGGCTAGAGAGAATGTTGTGAGTGGAGGAGTTAGACGAGTTTCGGAACATTCGATATGAAAACGCTCGTATCCACAAGGAAGGACGCAACAAATTCATGATGAAGAGGAAGGGTTGATTGAAGTGCTTAGAGCTCATAAGGGTGCTATTGGTTGGAATCTTGAAGACATTAAGGGAATTGGCCTTTCAACTTGCATACATAAGATCGTTTTGGAGGACGATGTCGAACCCTCTCGAGAACCCCAAAGGCATTCGAATCCCAAATATCAAGTCAAGACGACTTCTTTTCAACTTGCATACATAAGATCGTTTTGGAGGACAATGTCGAACCCTCTCGAGAACCCCAAAGGCATTCGAATCCCAAATATCAAGTCAAGACGACTTCTTCTTGCCCGTTTGGAACGTTTGCTTCTCGTCAAATGCCATTTGAGCTATGCAAGGCCCCGGGTACGTTTCAAATACTAGATCCTCCTGATAAGGAAGTTATTGCTTTAATGGATCCTCCCATCTCAACTTCACCATGAGCAATAAGGGAGTTCGTCAAGCTAATAGCGTAAAACAAGCGCTTCTTGGGAGGCAGCCCATGTTCTTTTCGTTTATTTCTTTTATTTTCACATTTCTTTCTTTCTTACTTTCTTATTATATAAGAATCCAAAAATATTCAAAAAATTAAAAAAAAATTGTGTTGTCTTTTGGTTCTTTTTAATCCTTGGTTTTATTTTATTTTGATTTATGTGCATATTTTCTTGTGTTTTGATTTTGTGTGATTTTCTTTTATAGAGTTTTGTTTTTTACTTCAACCTTGGTCGATTTGATAAGTTAGTAGCGTTCATGGATCCGGGAGAAACAAGCCATGCTCAGTTTTCGCTTGAATTGCTTGGATGCTTAAGTGGACCCCACCGAACTCGACCCAAACTCGCTCGGTTAAGGAAGCTTCTATCTCACCCTCTTTTTACTTGATTTTCATTAAAATGCAATAAGGTCATTGCATGGTCTAAGTGTGGGGTGGGTAGGTGGTTGGGTTTCGGGTTTTACAAAGTATGATTTGTCATTCTTAACTCGAGCCTTGGCTAATGACGCTTACTAATTGTGCATTTTTATGGTTGGGTCGATTTTGTGTTTTGTGTATGTTTATTACATTATTGAGCAAGAACCACATACTCGAAGTTTAAATAGTTTACTTATCGGGTATTTACATGTTTATGCCCTCTTGTGTAAGAAGTTGAATTTTTATGATTCGTCCAAAACCCGCCTTTATATATATACTCAACATCACTCGTGAAAAGATTGTAAATCTCTAAAAGCTCTTTTGATTTTGTCTCCAAAATCCGGTGCAAACTAGTGAGTAGCCTTGTGTGAATTATCGGTTTTGCTTGCATTTTTATGAAAATTGCATTGAGGTGCCTTGATTTTGCTTGTACATGATTGAATTTGGAAATGACCTCGAGGCACATATATCATCCTTATTCCGGTCATATCCAAATATATAAGCTACTTAAATATCTCAAATGAGCCCCCTTGAGCCTATACCCCGTTTCTTGTTATTCGAGCTCAATTTCAGCTCTTATATCATCATAAATCGTGAGGAGAGAGTGTATGTTGTTAATTGACAAGAAATGTGTGGAAAATCAATTGTGGGTTTTGGGTTTTGAGCCTCTTATATTCATATAAAAGAAGAAGAAGAAGAAGAAGAAGAAGAAGAAGAAGAAGAAGAAGAAAGAACAACAAACAAACTCCAACACAAGTCACGAAAAGTGATAAAATGTGCGTTTAAGTTAAAAGCCTAATGTTTAAAAGGCTAAGTTTAGTATTAAAAAAAAAAGCGAATTCAAAAAGTTTCTAAATATTGTGAAATAAAAGTCGATAAAGTGTGTGAGTGTACGAAAGGGTTTCGAATGAAAGTTTGGTAATTTGGGAAAGGTGAAGCGATTTTAAGCTTCGAGTTCTAGAAGTTACGGTTTCGTGTGTTATTGATCACATTTGATCGTGTGTTAGCCCCTATATCCATATATTTCATACCTTACCAAAGAGCCAACATTACAACCCAAAATAAAGACCTCTTTCGATTCTTGTTTGGTCATGTACAATGGGCGATTTTGAGTTTCTGATTTGTGAAATCTTGACAAGGTGCATTCATTGTCCAACTCGAGGGTATACACATCCCATATAAAACAAACACTTGAGTGAATTGAGCGAACACCCTCAAGATTCCATTTGAGAGGAAGTCATCGATTTGGTTTTCATTTGAGAAAGAGTAATACGATCAATGCTTGGCGACAATGGGTTTATATTGATACTTTAATCATATTAATTAGGATAAGTACAAAGATTTTTCTTTTTGTATAATGTTCATTGCATGTACATTCTCGATTCTTTTCGTTGTTCGAAAACGAACAAACCAATAAGTGTGGGGTGGTTGTTTTGCATGTAATTGTGGTATTTTTCTCGTATTTTTAGTTAGAGTTTAATGTTATTTATAGTAGTTTTGAGTCGAGTTTCGTTAGAGTATTAGGTTGTTTTCTTGTTTTAATTTTTTTGAGTTTCTTTTTTATTTTTTACTTGATTTGGTTAAATGGGCTTAATTAATTTGTGGATGGGTGTTATTCTTGAATTTTTATGTTCAAAATTCTTATTTCATAGTTGGCTCAATGAATTAAATTCGTGTCAGGATGCGCCTGGGTTCGAGCCAAGGCATTGAGGCCCAAAACTCAAGCAAGCCACGCCAAGACGTGTCAAAATCTGCGCCAAGAGCAATCTCCTAAATGGCCAAACATTTTGAAATGATAGCCAAGACTCACGCCAGGCCTTGACGCACGCCAAGACACAGCCCCCCGCGCGCGTCCGCGCCATCCAGCGCGCACCAGCGCCTGCCTACGCCCGCCCGCAAGTTGCCGACAGCGCCCGTCGCCAGCACCCAGCATCCGCGCCAACAACAACGCCAACAGCAGCGCCACACCTTGCCATGTCAGCGCCTATCCCTGTTGAGCCAAGCTTTCAATAAGGTCAAACAAGTAGGGCCTAAGTGTTTTTTTATCACCACTGTGCTAAATTATTGTGTTACCTTATTTATTTAATGTGAGAATGTGTGTTATATTATAACACAATACCTCTATGTAGAAAGCAGGGTTCAATCTAACACCACAAATTACTTGTGATTGAGCAATTTTAGCTTGGGAGGACATGATAGTCATTTAGAACGACGCGGTTATAATAAGATTCCATTTCATGTGGTTTGAATCACCTTTGCACTGTGATCTTCTCCCGAGATTATTATATAATTTCATCGTCTTCTTCATCTGTTCGTGGCATGGGTCTATATTTTTTGTGGAATTTTCAGGTACGATATGATTTTTGTTTTTATTTTTTTTTCGTACATTGATGGTTTGATGGTTTTTTTCGTTAAGTTATTTCAATCAAACCCTGATATATTCTTAGTGTTGCGTTATGTTTAGAGTAGTGCTACCTACACAGTTCATTGTGCTAGTTATTTTTATAAGTGAGGTTTCGGTTTGTTATGAGTATTTGTTGTCATTTTTAATACAATTTTATGCTATAGTACTCCGCTAACAAATTATATGCTTGATTTATTATACATTTGATTGGGAATTAGCATTATTTAATATAAATAGTAGTACTATAGTAACTTTGTTGGCAACACTTAATGTTTTAGCAGACATCACTGATAATACATGTTCTATCAAAATAAATAACAACATTGTTCATGAAACTCAAAATAAATTTCAAATGTCAAAGTTGAAAAATAGATGAGTACATGCCAAATTAGAATTTTACACCAAAATGAGCAGCTCAAGAAATTCAAATAACAAGTCAAATCATCACTATTTAGATATTAATTAACATTACACACACATTTGAAGAATTTAGGTTAGAGTTTACATAACTATTGATAAGTTTTCAATAAAAGCACCATATACAAGATATAGAACACTACACTCATCACCTTGCATTATCTGTAGTTTCTTTATGATCTCTCTCCATCTATTATTACCTTTTGCGTAAGCCATTGGTCTTCCCTTTGGTTAGATTTTCAGATATGTTGGTCAGCTCTTCGCTGCCTTTTGCTTTTCTGGATTTCTCTGCACCTATAATAACTTTAACATAATATTTTCTACAGCCACGAGCCAAACCAAGGGCCAAGTGGCTAGCAAGGCCATTTCGGGTCAAACTTGGTCAAACCCGAAAAATCCAAGCCTTTAAGGCTAATTTAACCTATTTATCCCCAATAAAACCTAGTATAAATAGATAGATCTCTAATTAGCAAGAAAAATACACTCTCCTCTCAACTCTTGCATGGGTTTAGGATTTATTTTCTCTATCTAGTTTTTAGATTTATTTTCTCTCTCTAGTTATTAGATTTAATTTCAAACTTTTTCTTGGGGTATTTTGTTGTTTCTTTACTTTTTATTACTTATTTTGATTATTACTTGCAATTTCAATACGGCATACGCACAAGTCATCCGGAATACTTGCATCTACTTTCATAGATCTTCATAGTTAATCATTTATTTTCGTTTATTTCAATTTATTTTTGATTTCCTTCAATTTCTGAAACCTAAAAACCAATTGACCCCTACAATCAATCGAATTCCGATACTACCAAGTCACAGGAACCTTATCTATACTACGAACCCATAAAAATTCCTAAAACACCTGACTAAAAAGTTTTAATTCTTTTTTGTTGATACATTAATTTTTAGTTTGATTTCTTAGATACAGTAAAAAAATTCGGATATGTAGCAAGAAATTTGTGAACATATAGTAAGAAATATTTTTTGTGAACGAAAATATTTTTGAACATTAAGTAAGAAATCTTTGGGGAATAATAAGATATTCTGGCATATAGTAAGAAATTCTTGGGCGGGAAAAAAAAAAACTACACGGACATATAATAAGAAATTGTTTTAGGGAAAAAAATCTGATGGCCGGAAAAATCTCGGTGGCTGAAAAATATTTTTCGATGATTGGAAAAAATTTCCGACAACCGGAAAATTTTCCAACCGGCCTGCGTAAGCCACCTGTTGCCCAATTAACTATAATATTTTATTTTTATTTTTATTTTATTATTTTTTTTATAATAAGGGTATGTTGATATATTCATATCATAATTTTGGACTATCTGACAACAATAAATAACTACTTAACTTAAAATTATATGTAGAACTAATTGACAAATGGACCTCCATTGGAATTGGAGGACTATTTGACAATTTCACTTATATTGTTTTGTCCTACCCTTCCGGCAGAAGCGCCTTAATGTTAGAAGAGTTGAAGTTTATAAATTTTCTTTTTCCCACATTAACTCTCCAAGAATTTTAGAAGATGGACGCCGAGCTTTTTTGATCAGCAGCATAGCCCCAATTCAGATACACAACACCAAAAACAACCAGGTACTCATAAGGTACTTGGTGGGCTTTTCACTATTCTGTTTTTTTGTTAAAAATAATAATAATAACTAAATAATGAATCTACGTGTTGTGTTCAACTGTAATCTTTATGCAGGGAGTTGATGATGCCTTGGAGTGATAATATTGGGATTAATGATTTTCCTGATGATTGTTATTATCGCAATTCTGTCTGTCTCGGATGAGCCTCAAGGAAGCTTCTAGAACAGCGCAAGTGTTCTTTCACATAGATGGAGATATTTATGGATGTTCACATATGCAACTACTATGGAAGTTGATGATATGGATATGATGATTTTGATGTCTCGATAGTTTGATTATTCATTTTACTCGTATACGTTTTCAACATAAATATTACCCACCACCTAATGTCGATAAGTTGTTATCACATTCACATGACGGAAAGTATGCTTTTGTGTCACTAAGATCCCTAAGATTGGTGGGTGTCAATGTCAGGGACGAAGTAGTCGAGTATTTCTTAGCCTCTGTGTTCGTATCTTGAACAGTTGTGCATAAGGGGCTCTTATGTTACGAGTTGTTGATCCATTACCGAATTTAAAATTTTGGAGATTCTCGACTGCCCCTTAATCCAAAGTCTAGAAGTATCTGCTATGAATCTTGTGTCGTGTACGTATGATGGAGATTCTCGACTGCCCCTGTCACTCTTCCTTCATGACTGAGTGACAGGTTTCCAGAATTGGCAGTGTCATAAGAGTGGATATGATTGCTCCATCACTTGAGACGGTAACTATTGATACAGGGAGTGAACATTATGAACAAGAGCTCTGGGACTGCCCTTATGTGAACATGGA
The DNA here is from genome assembly GCA_014905375.1 of Phtheirospermum japonicum. Classification (NCBI taxonomy): domain Eukaryota; kingdom Viridiplantae; phylum Streptophyta; class Magnoliopsida; order Lamiales; family Orobanchaceae; genus Phtheirospermum; species Phtheirospermum japonicum. The sequence goes on from BMAC01001102.1 coordinate 23,089, forward strand.
TCCATCTATTTGGCACAACCGAGAGACCGAGGCAAAGGCGAGGGTTGAAGCAAAAGAGCGTGCCCAGCTTTCGAGCAGAGACATTATTAATTGTAACGTAACATTTGCAATTTATGCTCCTATGATTAGAAGTGTATTTCCCGCCATGTTTACGCATGAATTCATTTCAATAAAAATCTAGCACACAGCAGTTGCATTCTCTGCATATGCTAGAAGAATATGAATTGTCCTACCAATTGCTTTCAATATTGCAAATAGCTTGCGCATAAAAGGGGTAATAATATTTGCAAAATTTCAAGCACAACACAAAATTATAGGGAAAGTTTAGATTGTATACTAAGAATAACTGACGAACATATACACTCAAAATGCTACCCAGGCTGGGGAACATAAAGAATTTCTAGCCTCCCTATCAAATATAAAGCAACAACTCTACTCGGGGGATAGAAGAAAAAAATTGACAAAAAAAAAAAATGAAGCTTTCTTAGAATACAAGATTGCAGATAATCCATCAGAAACCAAATAAGCAGTCTAATTTACAAATTTCCGAACATGTATGACATCACGAACTTCCATGAGATCGAGTGGACGAAATTGATTGCGCAGAAATAGAAGCGGTCGGGCTATTTAGGTCCCGTTCCCCATTAGCAATCTTCGGTTTTCCACTCAGCTTCTCTAATGCATCTTGACAAACTTCATTAAACCAATCATCTTCCGGAAGTACGCTGCAAGTAGAAACACACATCGGTGAGCTTAAGAAACAATATATGAAAAAATAGAAGAATTCCATTTTGTTGAGGTGAAAGCACCTATAGTTACAAGTTATTCTTTTTTCCCTTTTTTTTTTTTTAAGAAATGCCAGCCCCAGATATGGAAAACTAGATCAACCTCTAAACCCCACATCCCAAGTCGCTCCATTTACAAAATCCCGAAAGTAAAAGGGCCAAAGCTCAATTCAGCGTTTGTTTCTTTTGTCATAGTAGTAGAACAAATATAAATGAACAAGGCTGCTGAGAAATTGCCAATAATCTATTATTAATATTTTGTTTTATTGGTTAAAAAGAAAAAGTTTAATAACAATTCACCATGATGATGATGATGATAATAATATAAATAAAAAAATAAATAAAGCACCAATAATACATATGAAAATCTGAAAGGCAATAATTGCAAGCCAAAAATGCCAAGTTCACATGAAGTCTTACCTATATGGATCTATGCCTGTGGCAGAAAATGCAGCGATTGCTTTAGAAATAATATCATTGACCACGCGGTGCAAATTCCTTGACAAGTAGCGGCCTTGCGAAGCGAAGCACATAACAAATTTCATATCCAGATAGAACTGCAACCAATTCAGCATATGAATTAGTGACATGTAAAATCGAAGAGAATCTACAACGTAGATATCAGTTTTACATACCTGCTGTAGACCAAGAGGACCTAGAGGCCTAGGCCCTTCCTCAATATCTTCCCAAAATGTTTGGTCTTCTGAAAGCCACAAAATAACTGTTTCTGTGAGCCTCATTAATAAAAGACTGGCAAATCTTTCCCGGCCTACAAACATCTCGGCTGCTATCCCAGCCATCCTATTCAGTTTCGCATAAAGTTCCTGGAAGTATGAAGAGATAGCAAATAGTTACATATACAGTCTGCCTAAGAAAATATATTAGATTGAGATCGTTACAGAAAACTACCCTTGACATGTGCCCTAATCTAAAAAAAATTACAAATACTCTTTTAGGGGATGTTTGGATTGAGGTATTTGAAATCCAAAAGGAATTCAAATACCTTGGATTTGAATTCCATTCATTTCAAATTTCTTGTTAGGGTATAATGTGGATTTGTGTGGATTTCAAATCCAGTAAGAAAATTATTTTTTTCACAAATTGTTAATAGATAATACTTCATCCGTCCCACAAAGATTAGCCCCATAGTTATTTCACACAGATTAAGAAAATGTTGGTTAATAAAGTTAAGTATTGCATTTTCCATTTATACCCCTATGACTAATTAATTGTTTGTTCATTGTGTACTCAGTTTCGGTAAAAGTTAGTATAGGTAAATGTAGTGTGATTTTAAAATAATTAAATACAGATACATATGCAAATGAAAAATTAATTACATACTAAATGTAGTAACAAGTCTACCTTTGTGGGAAACCTGAAGTAGTAATGTGGTCTATCGTTGTGGGGTTGGAGTAGAAAATACAAATTCATAAAATAAAAATAAAAATTTATAATTTTCTTAATGTATGTGTTTAGTGTGTGAGAGAGATGTGTGTAGTGAGTTAGCGTGTGTGTGTGAAATGTGTAATGTGTGTTTGTGCGTGAGTGAAATAGGGTAGCCAACTGACTTGAAAATGGAAAAGGCTATACCTGGAATATAGGAGAAGGAAACCACTCTATTCCGTCCACATTCCCCTCCATGTTTATATACGTCTCTGCAGTAAGATAACTCTCACCTTCTTCAGTAAAAATAAGATCCAAAGCATGTTGTCGGCAAAAACTATCTTTCAACCTATCAACACAGTTGACGAGGCGCCTCTTCCATTCCCTTTGCTCGGGATTCCGATTTTGGCGGTCCAAGGGCCTTCTGCGAGAATCGTCGTTATAATTGGTCTGGCTTAAAGGGGCGAGCTTTGTTGCTGCACGTGGCAACAGCTCGTCGGCAAGTAAGGATGCATTGGCGAGCAATGCAATTTGTTGTGCTTCGGTTTCAGCCATCCGAACAATTTTATTTCCTGAACCTTCGAAATCCGCCTCTTCTTCCATGGAACCGGGTAATGCTTTTATGAGCATATTTACATAAGAACTGAACACATGGAACAAGCCGTCCAAAGTTCTACTTCCCAACTGCATGCTTAAGAGGGGTCCTACGTCTTCGAAAAAATCCTGCATGGTGGACAACCGGCACAATCAGCTTCATGTTTTACATCATGTGTGAAAAATTCCGAAGAGAACAAACTAAATTATTTCATTGGAAAATATAGGATTTCGACTCAAACAACTATCAAACAACCCATTCTAAACCCCTAATTCGTAAATAAATTAAGGGAGAGTTTGCAAAATAAGAAGAAAAAAAATTGTGATATTCAACTTCTAGCCAGACATGTTTACATTTCTAATGTTCCAAGTATACCGACTTCAAACTATAAAATAATCATGCATTAATAATTCAAATTTACATTCTTCGATTTTAGATAAAATTATTATAATTATGTTACACCATGTCAACAAATAATTAGAGGCTTCCAGAAACTAAAAATGTACACAAAAACACACAGACTTCTTTTTTTTTTTTTGTTTGGATCCCTAATTTTTTGTAGTGTTTCTTAATTTCGTTATTTTTGAAACGAGAAAGGGGTGAAGGCATGGTTATGAAAACAAATGTCATCTTAACAAAAAAGACTGAGGAAAATATATTAAGTTTGTGGACCATAATCAAGCAGAATCATATACAAGCTTTGGGGATCAAATATATTGACAATTTGGTTACAACCACAGATATTTAATGAGACCCAATATAATGTTGGTTGTTCAAAATTGTTCTGTTGAACCACGAAAAACTCAAAAAATGAAAGTCACAGGTCTATTGATGATAGCATGTCGATTTTACTATTAACGACTGCTCATATTATAGTGAGATTTTTTTGCTGAAACAGGAAAAACTCCCTCTTCCGTTCAAACGGGCAAGGCATTTCCCGGGGCAAATGTATGATGATCAAATTCACTCTAGCATGCAAAGCAAGTTTTATGAAATCTGTGATGAGATGAGATGAAATGATATTTACCTGGACCATAGTATTGAAACGATGAGCACTGCTCGAAAGCTTGTGCTGATACATGCCACCGCCAGCAGCCCCACTACCCCTCCCAGACAAGCGCACAGACGTCGGAGGATACGTCAGGTCCCAATCATCAGCTGCAGCTAAAGCAGCCGTACTCTCTTCAATCCGCTTCAAATTAGCATCCAGAGCTTGCTCAACGCTCGGCCTGAAGAGCCTCAACAGCACCGGACAGAGAGCGAGACCACGAGCTTCCAGTAACGAACAGTGCCCCAAAGCTATCTGAACACATTCCGCAGCTGATCTCAAACCACCCGCAGCCGCAGACGAAGCCAATGCGTGTCGTTTGACTAGAAGTGCAAACGCCTCTGTCTGCTTAGTCGCCCACATCACGAGCTCGGACGTATAAGCTGTCTCCTTGCCGAAAATAGACAATGAGTCACTGGCTGCTTGAGCGATGGCTGAAAAAACGAGCTGCGAAAGTGCCGCTGTGTATGCTCCTCCGTACGAAGTGCTCGATGGACGGAGGCTTTGCATGTTGTACTGATACCTCTGATAATGCGCGTTAAGGAGTAGAGTATGCGCACGAGGACCGTCACCGAGCTTCTTGAGAGCTGAGATTGCCGATCGAAGCTCAGCGCCCCGTGTGGAAGGTTGGCAGGCAGCTTCGGCAAGCTGATCGGCTAACTTTTGCCTGCGTTCGGTTATATTAGTCTGCAAAGACGTAACCATGGCAGGGGACAGTGTTTTGTTTTGTTTTGCTTCGGAGACGACTCGTTCTCCTTCGTCAAGGCTAGACAGAGCTTCGTCAATTCTCCTTTCTGCTAGCAATACATCGAGGTAATCGGGAAACTCTGCTGACCATTTCTCGGCTTTAGAAGGTTCTACTACTTCGTTGTTGGATAGACCAGTTGTGGTAGAATCATCCAAAACAGGGTCGGATAAAGATTCGATATGAACTCCTTCGGCTAAATTATGAACCAGCGTTGCCTGAGTGGATAGCAAGTTTCTCATGGATGAGAGTTCACCTTCCAAATCCGATATCTCTTTGGACGTACTACAGGTTTTAATGAAAAATAAATAATTATTAAATACAGAAGTGTTGAATATGCAGGAAATCAAAATGTGTGTAGAGCTGTGAGAAAATGGTCCAATGCTTGGCAGCCAGCTGTCTAATTCTTTTTTGTACTACAAAGCTAATATTTGAGTAATTAAATACATTCAATAAGTTATTTGATATAATGTCTTCAACCAAATGCCTTGTTACATTCCACTTTCAGCTCTTTAATATCAATTGCATACAAAAGTGGAAAACAGAAAAGAGAACTTGTTATATTGATCCAAGTCATCACATCAAAGAACTCACCGAATAAAAGCTGTATAATTAGCATATACACTTCTGCGCATTTCTTCAGCAGAAGCCCTCTTCAAATCCAAAAGATATGAGCATAACTGTCTTATTTCCTGCAAAACATATTCAAATGCCATGTGCTATGTAAGCATCCATTTATTATGGAGCCCAAGGGAAATCCAGACTGAGATGAAGAAAAATAGCTAAACGCAGATTTAAAATTTGAGCTAAAATCTTAGCATCAGATCTGGTCATTGCTTTTTCCCGTCTCCCCAGTGTCCTACAGGAAGAGAAGGTGATGGCTACCAATGACTTACTACAGTCAGAAACTTAGCTAGAGATAGAATTATTTAATTCTCACCACACGTCAATTAGATACAGAATGTCCTAATAAATCACGCGAGTATATAGATAGCACAGCGTGGCCTAAATCAGGTCCACTTATTTGTAACCGCTTACTGCCCCGCCAAAATAGCTTCTTTTCATTTACCCTTTATAAATAAATAAGTTTTATAACAGCTAACCGCCCAACATTTGGAAGCCATTCACACCCCACATAAATATCGGCAAATGGAGAAAAAACATTCATTTTAATTCTTTAGTCTGTATAGAAGATTCAAATTCATTTTACAAAAGCAAAAGAAAGTAAAACAAATTGCACCGAAGAAATCTTTATTTCGTGCAAACAGTAAATTAGAAAACTTATTTCCTAATCATTACACAAAAAATTAAAACATGTTAACATCCAGTGATTGATTCACCACTTACATCAAAATACATCTTATACCTTATTCATTATAAATGAATTTAAATCTCCACAACAAGAAATCAAAAGTCTCAACCATTAAAATCAAAAGACAAAATTGTAATTATGATGAATTCTTCCTTGATCGTTTACCACAGATTAAAAGCCCAAAACAGGTTTTTTGTTTTTTTTCCCTTAATACTTTACTCAAACAAATCAACCTATGAATAGAATTTGAAGATAGTAAACAATGTATAAACCATAAAACTCTGCGTGTAGACCTTTTCATTAAGGGAGTGACACTTGGACTGCACAAAAGCATCGGCATCGAAGCTATCGGACTTGAAAACGTTGAGATTTTCCTCGAATTTCGCGCCTGCATCTTTGACATTTCCTTTTGCTGAAGCTCCGGAAAGTGCTGCTCTTGACCGTGAAGATTTTGCCGAAGCCATCACCAAATAGGTTTTGTTTGTTTCCAAAGCAAATCAACTCAAGTAAGGCAAACCGATTAACTAAATTAAGCAAAAACAGATTAGCTGTAACTCGGCGATTCAGATCCGATAGCTGTTCAACCGCGAGAACTTAGGCAACCAATTTTGAAACGATTACGATTGAAAATCGAGAAATGATCATAGAAATAATGGATTAAACGGCGAGGATTGAATTCGCCGTTGAAGGGGCAAAAATAGAAAATTGGGGGTTTTATTTTCTCTCTTTTTTTTTTTCTTTTGTTAGGTTGGTTTGGGTTGGCGGAATGTTTGGGTGTGGAAACAAAATGGATTTTGTTTGTTGGTCACTTAGTTGAGCTGTCACAAAACTCTCAAATTTCTTTCTTTATATTTATATATATATATATATATATATATATATATATATATTATATTTACGGGGACTTCTCAAAACCATTAGATTCAAAGTTGGTTATGGATAATGGTAAGATCAAGGGATATAAATGCAGGGGAGTTGGGAGGTATGGTGCCTTCACGGCACCGTAGTCATTTCCTATATTTACTACCCTCTTTCAAATTTAAGATCGTGTTTCTGCGAATTTCCTTCTTAGATAGATTGACATCATTATTGGTTTGTGCAGTGATTAAAATCAATATTTGAAAAATAGGGATGATTCACTTTGTTGTGACACGAAAAATAAATGATACTAACAAACACCACCTCATTTATTCCAGTCGGCCATGTTAGATTATATCATACGGCATCGTTTTCGATCATTTATCATACTAATTCCATTTATTTGTAAACATAGCAAGTGTTTTAAATCTCCGTTGTCTATCCAATTGTCTATAGGTCAACTTGCATATTTGGTGTTCGTCTCAAGCCCGAATAAAGAATAGTGATTGTGATAAGTTAACAGTGAGCGAAAATCTTGTCATCTCTCCGTAATATAAATCAAATATGACATTTATAATACACACACCTGTCGGGGTAATCTGACGAACTTCTAAAACTAAATCTTTAAAAAAGAAAAAGAAAAAGAATCGGAAAACCTCAGAAAAAAAGAATAAAAAAAAGAAAACAAAAACTCAAAAAATTGAAAATGTTAAATTTGAACCCAGTTTGACGAATTGCATTTCGTCAAATGGTCTGACACAATAATATTCAAATGAGCTCAAAACTTTATCGTAGTAAACGGCAAAACACATAACATTTAGGGGCAGCAAATGGACATGTCATATGTATCTTGTATTATGCTTGGGAATGAATTGTCATACAGAGAAAACTGGTCGAATATTTGTTCATAATATAAATGGAAACTTTTTACCCACTTTAGGCGTGACCCATAAAGCACAGCTTCCCCCCTGTGCTTTCTTAAACCAAACTTCATTGGAAGCAAATATGCCCAAACATAATTTATATCAAGAAAGAAAACAAAGTTTTTGATACGTTTCAAGTTCAAATCCTCACCTTACACAACTAGAATCAAATATGCCGCATAAGAGTTTACCTAATTCAATCTGCAAGCTTGTTTCAAAGCCAATACCCAAAAGGTAGTGTATACAAATTCCCATTGAAAATAGAAATAAATTATAAAAAAAAAAAAAAAAAAGAGGATGAGGCAGTCATGAAGCCAACTACTACAGTCAATTCAATAATTGGAAACCGACTTTATACCTGCTCAGTTTGATGTTTATCAGACAGCAAAACTCACCAACTCTTCAGAAACAAAATTCTGCCAATAAAATACACATTATGTGTTGCTCTCCATCCAAATAATAATTCACCCAATACTCATTTCATATTGCCAAATGATAGACTACAGCAAAGCATATATCTAAATCAAACCATTCCGATTATTTTTATTAAATAACAAGCAATGTCCAATGTGCTAGGGAATTACAAACCCACAACAGTTTCAAGAGAAACAAAAACAAAGATAACAACGATCTTCATCTGGTATAGAATTTAAAGAACACACTTGTTTGCCATTGTCCAGCCTTAATCAGAATTCTCCGAGCGGATCGCTGAAAAAACAAAAGCAACAAAAAAAGTTCATCAGAAAAAAAACAATAGGCATCACCATTTCAAAGCAATCAGTAAGGCAATGATTTTCTGACAGTAAATTGCACTGAGATGCAATCAAAATGAAAACCGATAAATGGAGGAAAAAAATTATATATATATATATATAAAAAAGACCAGAAATGCATCGAATTAGCAAAAATGTCAATAGTGAAAGGTCAGCCGCATATTCAGCTCTCTTTTAGACATGTTAACATCTGAATGTATACAAGAAAGTATTGAGAAAATCAAAAATCTCAATATGATGGATATGATCAAAGAATTTAGTACACTTCACTATATGTCATATCTAAAAGTGGTTCCACTCGGTCTAGAAGAACACACGATTGTTAAGCAGACATGCAACATGCTGTTAATTCGGGATCAATAGAAGAAAGTCAAGCTTCAGTTTTTTTTTTCACATAGGATTATAACACCTTTTTGTGTATTTTTGACACAATAATTTATATATTTCAGATGAAGTCTTCTTGGCATATGTGAAAAAATGGTTCAGCAATCTCTCTTGATTTTGACTATTATCTGTCGTAACATCTAATATATTCCACATTCTTCCTACCAGGCCCAAAGGACATGTTGGCCCACAATCCACTTTGCCAATGGAAGGACCTAGTTTAATATTATCTAATGTGTGAGATTGCACATGTACAATAAGCAAACAATATAACCATAATCAGTGTTTAATATGATATAACATATCAAGAATGATAGTATGATACACAATTGAACAGTTGAGATATATCATAGCTCCGGTTATGGGGGGCAAAACAAAGAAGAGAATCAAATGTGAACACAAGCTGTATCATGTGGGTAAGAGGTGAAACGAAGCAAACCCAAATCAAAAATGAATTGAATGTTTCAGAGAGCCTGTTTTCAAGAATTACACTGCAAACACCTTTTTTCACAGGCTCTAAAGCTTACGGATTGCATTTAATACATTTTGTAGCACAGAAATTAAATTACAATGTACACCTTTTCAAGGCTCAAGTTCAATTCTATCTAGGCTACAATGTATTTTCATTTCTAATCCATTCCATTTCAAGAAATTTAATAATAGATGATCATGCACAATGATTCTTTTCGGAGCAACCAAACTTCAACACACACACTGATACACACCACAAAACAAACAAAGCCAATATACCCGATGAAAATTGAGCTTAAGCTCAAAGATCTGAGTATAAACTTTCCAATTTAAATCCCAACCCAAAACCACCAAGCACCTTATAATCAATCATCCCACAATTTTTTCACTACAGTAACCATACCACACAAAATTAACATATGCCTAATTTCCACAGACATGAAACATTTCAGCCGAAAGTGAAAAAATCAATCAGAACGAAAATAAATAAATAAATAAAAGACAATAAATATATTACACTAATCAAAAGAAATGAAAATGAAATATACAGATCTTAATAAACGAGCAAAAAAATTAAAAAAAAAAATAACGAAATTACTTGGTTTCTCTGGTTTGCCCTCGACCCACTGAGAAACGGAAAAATGGACCTTCTCGCGGTTCAAAGATTCGGATCTATGGGGCTCCTTCAAACACTGCCTCACCAGATTGGCACAGAGGTTCGAGTACGTTATGTAAGTCATCCCAGCATTTCTCCAGAACGGCACCGCAGCATTAGACGCCATTTTCTTCTTTCTTCTTTCCTTTCGCGTTTTACTCTCTCACTAGCTACCTTTCTCACCCCTCACCGTGTCGTGATTGAAATGGTCAGGGTTCTCCTTTCTGTAGACCGCAGCCTTTTTGGGCTGTTGTTACTGGGCCAGATAATGGGCTTTGTTTGTAGTCTGTCAATCTTTTTTATTGTTACTTACTGATTACGATAAAACTTTCGAAATTAATAATCTTGAAACCATAAAATTTTATTAATTTAAAAAGATACTAATATTATGATAAATTAATATTTTATTAATTAAAAGATAAACTTTTTAAATTCAGCAAATTTAATACGTATGTATTGTAAGTAAATGAATTCATATATGTTTCATACATCAATCAATTCATTGTAACTAATTAAATATATTCATGTATAATATCAATTAATTGTATAAAATTAATTATTATATTCATGAACGCGTGTATCGATTTATTGGAATTACTTAAACATACATGTTAATATTAATTTGTTGCACTTAAATAACAATTATAGCCAGTTAAATATATTCATGCATGATAAATGAAATATATACTATATAAGTCTCAATATGAAAATAAAATAATTCATAAAAGAATTAGATTTAGCAAAAGTTAAAAAGGTTAAAAATCCAATTAAAAATCCATAATTAGCAAAAGTTAAAAAGGTTAGTGATAAAATCCAATTAGATTTAAATTTTAAGAAAAAAAAAGTAACAATAGATTCATATTTTATCAAATTACCATAATATTTATAATTGTAATATTTATGAATTATTAGTTTAAAATTTTAATGGGACCTAATATTTATAAAGAGATTTTTCAAAAAATTATTATCTTAATATTTTATCGAATTTGATGATTTTTTACAAAGTCCCGCGTCGTGATCGGAAGATTTTATTATTTTATAGAATTTAAGAATTTATAGAGGTTTTAATGTACTCATATTTTTTAAAACATAGGAAAATGATGCAATCATACTTTGTATTATATCCGTAAATTAGAAAATGACATGCTTTTTTGCTGGGGGGATAAATATTTTTTTATTCATATAAAGTATTAGATAAAAAAGAATATACATTTATTTGATTCATTACCATAATAAAAGAATTAGGGTATGTTAGGCGGACAAAGCTGATAAGCTAGCTGATGACTGATAAGTTAATTGAAAGCTGATAACTGATAGCTCAAAAGTTAGCTGATCTAAATAAAAGCGTTTGGCAGATTTATTAAATAAGTTGGCTCAAAAATACAAAAGTACACAAAAGTACATGTTCAAAATAACAGTGTTAATGCTATTCTTTTTATTTATTTTTATATAATATTAGCATTGTAAACTTATATATATATATATATATATATATATATATATATATATATATATATATATAATTTCAATAATTGCACAATACTTTTTTTAAATGGATTGGAGAGAGATTTTTTTTTTCCATTATAGGCCAATTTATAGTCAATCTAAGAAGAAGAAGAAGAAGAAGAAGAAGAAGAAGAAGAATTACACGGTACTATAATTATTCTAGATATTCATCTAATAATAATATTAATACAGTTATTATTATTATTATTATTATTGTACAATACTAAAAGAATTCTTAAATATTCATTTAACAATTAATAAAGTGGTGAAATAAAAAAAAATACCTAATGCAACAATAGTGTAGTTTTCTAGAAAAAAAAAAAAGGTTTAAAATAGGAACAAAATCAAAAATCTCCATGAGCTTTTTTGAAATACTTATAATAGTAGTATCTGAGATAAACTCAGACTTTCAAATAAACTCATACAACCAAACATGACTTATTTAAATACAAAGAGTTTATAAATTTATAAATAAGACATAAACTAACTTATTATGCTTACCAAACATACACTTAGATGTTGGAATTGCTTGCAGAGAGATCAAAATGAAATTATGAAGAAAGATAATCACATTGGAATAATTTTTAATTTATATTTTTACGATCTTTAAATGATAATCTTTTTTATAGATATATACTAACCCATTTTTTAATATATTGAGAATAATCTTTGTCAATAAATCTTAAATGAATTTATACAACATTTATAGACAATCTATATATATATAATAACAATATTTTCTATTGGGGGATTGACCGTATACTCAACAAGGAGACTATTTTATCCCAAATACTCCAGTCAATTTCTCACTTCTCGCTTACTCCAGTTTATCAATTAAACAGACTATAATACCCCTACATACCAGTTGCTTTAATTTCGATCAAGCGCTCACAATCTCTCTCTCCCTATCAAATTGGTTTCTGATCCTACTCCATAAACAACTCTTGGTATTTTTCATTCCATACTTAACATAAATTACCAAAGCCTCACTTACAAATCAGAATAGCCCAATAGAGACAATATGAGCAAAAGACAGGAATCCCGCAGAAAAGAACTCACTCCGGGGGGAGTGAGGGGGGGTATTCAAAAAGGGGAGCATCTGCTCACGAATTGGATTCGAACCAATCAAGCTATCAGTGATTTGAATCAGCATTAAAATCACGAGAAACGGGTTTGATTCCGAACTGCTCATTTTAGTATTTAAGGGTTTGGGAGCTTTAAACACACTTGCAGTCCTAATTTTGCCTAAAAATTCGTTGAGATCTGATATTAGCGGCGTAGCTACAAATTTTAGGGTTTCTTTGCTTGGAGAAATGCCGAAGGCGAAGAAGAAAAAAATCCTGTAAGTATTTAATTACCTGTTTTTTGTAATACAATTGTTTGCAAAAAAAAACCATAATTTATACCGTATCTAAGTATATGTTAATATTCACAGTAAAATCCGCCTTTCTTTTATGAATTCATATCTTTCCCCTCTTTAAATTCATAATTTCTTGAAATCCAAAGGTGTCATGCTCAAACAATATGAATTCATATTATAGCATCGTACTCAAATATTATGAATTTATATTTATTTTTTTGGTATAAATCCATACTACAGTGGCATACTTTAACAACATGAATTTATATTACATCGTTATACTGTGATGGCATACTCACACAGTGTGAATTTATATCTATTCTTTTGGAGTATGAATTTTATTTTGTCAATAGATTAGTATGAAATTTGTGTGTTTTTATGGTATTTTTAATGGATTCCGTGCTATATTCTGTTTGCGTATTTATTGGTCGTATTTCTTATGATCAACCTTGTTTTGTTTTTGAAGATCCATACTACGATGTCATATGCAAATAGTAGGATTTTTTTTTTTTTTTTTGGCATAAATCCATACTACAGTGTTATACCCAGACAACATGAGTTTATACTATAGTGTCATACTTACAAATTATGAATTTATACCGATTTTTGTAGTATGAATTTTATTCTATTTAGTATGAAATATGTGTGCATGCCTTTTTTTTTTTTAGTATGTAAGTGATTGTGTAGTATGTTATCCCAACTGTAGTGTTTGGTTCTTTAGTCTTAGTTTCATATGTTAGTTAAGGAGCCTTATTCTGTTGTCCAACATTGTGAAATATTTGAACTGCATTGATTAAAATAAGAATTTGGATCTTCTCCATCTTGATCYTTGGAAGGGATTTAAAACTAGCTTTATATGATTTTTTTTATATTATATTATTCAAAGCTACTAGTATTATATGTAGTGTAAATTAAGGTCTCYAAAATCTATGTTTAAATAGTATGGAGATATATGAATTTAGTGATGATATTATCTCATATCACTCTAGTATTATTTTATTTCATATTGGAAACATGATGCTSAGGGTGGTGAAGTGGTATGGAATTATAACTAATTCCATACTAGTGTACATGATTATAACTAATTCTATGGGAGCAGTTTGGATTTAGAATAATTCTATATATAATAGATGGAGTTATTTATGATTCTGAATCACTCATATGAGATAAACTAATTACATACTACTATCATGAGATTATAATAATCTCACACTACTCTGTATGATCCATTTATAACTTAATGTGTTGGGGTAATTTATGTTTAACTACTTTTGGATTGTTTGGTGCGTTTGCAGGCAATTTATGTTGAAATGATGAAGACATTATGCAGAAATTCGAGGATGATGTTATTGAAGAATTGGCGACGAAGACTAAATATTGTAGCCACTGGTAGAATGTTAGTGATTATGTAATCCAGTTGCAATTTTTTAGGACTAAATATTAGAATTTTTTGTTGGCATTATTTTGTATGAATCTTTGTTCATAGTATTGTCTGTTGAATTTTATGGATTCATGTTTGAAGTATTTTGTATGATATGGGAAGTTAGTATTKTTAGATGAGTGTACACTTTCACAATTCATATTCATTCACCCATTTTCATATTATACCCTGACTGTCCATACTCAATTTATGCAATACTATTTTGTGCACAAGTTCGCCTAATGCGTGATTGAATACATATTACATGTCCACATTGGTATCTCATTATGCTTGAATGCAATCCAATGAATTTCATAGTATATGCTTGGAATCCAGWTTTCATAAAARCCATACTTTGAAGATCCTAATTCTACTTGTAGCATATTTCATATGCTTTGAATCCGTACTGAGATTTCAATTTTTGGAATCCATACTGCATATTTGTAGCATGCATGCCCCAAAAATTACATACTACCTAGTGATAATGCGTGAATGAATACATGATATATGGTAAAAAAAAATAAATTATACTACTCAGTGATAATGCGCAGATGATTGCATACTATATGTGCATAAGGTAGGACATCTCCGATGATAATGCATACTATGCGAATCGACATTCGTCATAGGTTTCTGATATTCCATACTACATGATAAAATCTCATACTACATTCATATAATGATAAAATTTCATACTACTGTTCATTTAAAAACAAAATTTCATCCTACACCATAAAATTTCTTACTAATTCCTGTAATTTAATACTACGTGGTCGAATTTCAAATTGATTCGTCGAATTACATACTAACTCTATTAACTTTCGTTCTAATCTTATCAAATTTCATACTTCTTTTCCTTCATAATCTATCAAATTTCATACTAAAACTATGAAAATAATAATTATCCTATCAAAACTCACAAAAAAAAAAGGAAAAATGAAATTTCATACAGATTAGTCACTGCTTCTTCTACATCATCTTCAAATTCACAATTGAATTCCGAAGCTTTTTAACTAGAACACAATATTACAAATACCAATAGCAGTAACACTATCTTCATCACTGTTATAACACACAACCTAGGTAATCATTCTCTAATGCAACCTGCTCAACTAGAATCTAACCAAGAACAAGCAAAACTTACCATTAACAAAAAAAAAACTAATAAAATAAAGAGCTTTATTGAATGGCTTGGTTCGTGATCTTTCTCCCAAAAAATGTATCTCGATGAGCAGAAAAATATGGGGAAGATGTTGGTTATTATTGTGTCGGATAACCGTGAGTGCGATGGAAGGAAGAGATCATGGGCTGAAATTGCAATTACACTCAAATGATT
>BMAC01001102.1:55437-95081 GCA_014905375.1 Phtheirospermum japonicum
CAGTTAGTTTCTGTCTTGCCAATGAGATACTTGGAAATTTTTGGTTGTGATTTGAGATACTGATATACAAGTTATCCTCATTGGAATTATTTGAGTTATAAACTATGTTTGTACTGAGGACATATTTTGCCTTTACTAATCGTTGGCTAATTTAACATGACAAATGTGTCATTTTTACAATATTACAAGGGGAATTACGAAATGGTTCCATAGGGAATGTTTGAAATGTTCCCCTAATGAAGGGGGTAGAACATCATCGAAGTTCCAAGATTTTTTTTCTGGGGTAAAGTTTATTACAAAATCGAAGCACCTGAGTTTTTTGTAATCAGTCTATACTTCGGGTTACATTTTGTAATTCTCCGTTATTATAATTAGAAGTGACCAATTTGATTAACAACAAATTTTTTGGGAGTAATTATATTTTACTTCGTAATGGAATATATATTGTGTCGTTTAAATGAGACTTGTATAATCTCTTGGTTTTACGGAGACGAGAAATTTCAAGATTCTGCTCAATATGCATAATAACATTCACTTGATGCATTGACATTTCAAAATGTGATATTTTGCTGTGTCGTGTCCTATTTTACGTTATAATTTACGTGTTATAAGCATAGTTCTGAGAACCGGACCGGACCGGCCGGTTCAACCGGGAACCGGTCACCACACGGTCCGGTTTTCATGTGCAAACCGCTGGGGTCAAAAACCGTCAAGAACCGGTGAACCTGTGACAGGTTCAACGGTTTTTTTTTTTTTTTTTTTTTTCTTTTTTCTTTTTTTTTTGCTTTCTAATTTTTATATTAAATAAAATTTGACAGGGTCTTATTTTTTTTATTGGAGTACAAATAAATATAAATTATGATGGCTAATTTTATTTCATTTGGAAGTTGTTGGACTTGGAGTGAGATATTAGAATTGAACTATTTGATTTGATTTTTCTTCATTATATTTAATTCAACTACATTTTTCTATGTTGTATTGTGGTTGATGAATTCATATTTATTCATATGGACTCTTTGAATTAAATTTAAAATATTTTATAATCATATATTTTATTAATCATAATATTTTAAAATATATATATATATATATAAAACCGGTCCGACCACGGTCCGACCACGGTTGGACCTGTGAAACCACTGTACCTGTAGCTTTACCGGTTTGATGACCGATCCGATTTTCAGAACAATGGTTATAAGTGTATTCGCGTATTGTGTCTCATGTCCATTTACCGTGTCGGTGCAATCTTTCATTGCAAGGATTAATTTACATTTTAAAAGAATAAATATGTAGACAGTTAAATTCTCGCCTTTTTTTTTCTCTCATTTGTCCCAATACACAGTCCACATTCTACACTAGTCTGAGGATATATAGCAGAAAAATTAATGAAAATTTGAAAATTTTGCGTTTTTCAACTCATTAATAGCACCGTGTGACAAATATTTACTTGGTTAACCTTATTCTTGGGGAAATTGTCAAACAATTTTCATTAAGTGGAGGTTTATTTATTAATTAGCTTATAACACGTAAATTATAACGTAAAATAGGACACGACACAGCAAAATATCACATTTTGAAATGTCAATGCATCAAGTGAATGTTATTATGCATATTGAGCAGAATCTTGAAATTTCTCGTCTCCGTAAAACCAAGAGATTATACAAGTCTCATTTAAACGACACAATATATATTCCATTACGAAGTAAAATATAATTACTCCCAAAAAATTTGTTGTTAATCAAATTGGTCACTTCTAATTATAATAACGGAGAATTACAAAATGTAACCCGAAGTATAGACTGATTACAAAAAACTCAGGTGCTTCGATTTTGTAATAAACTTTACCCCAGAAAAAAAATCTTGGAACTTCGATGATGTTCTACCCCCTTCATTAGGGAACATTTCAAACATTCCCTATGGAACCATTTCGTAATTCCCCTTGTAATATTGTAAAAATGACACATTTGTCATGTTAAATTAGCCAACGATTAGTAAAGGCAAAATATGTCCTCAGTACAAACATAGTTTATAACTCAAATAATTCCAATGAGGATAACTTGTATATCAGTATCTCAAATCACAACCAAAAATTTCCAAGTATCTCATTGGCAAGACAGAAACTAACAACCTGTCACAGGTTCACCGGTTCTTGACCGGTTTTTGACCCCAGCGGTTTGCACATGAAAACCGGACCGGTGTGGTGACCGGTTCCCGGTTGAACCGGCCGGTCCGGTCCGGTTCTCAGAACTATGCTTATAACACGTAAATTATAACGTAAAATAGGACACGACACAGCAAAATATCACATTTTGAAATGTCAATGCATCAAGTGAATGTTATTATGCATATTGAGCAGAATCTTGAAATTTCTCGTCTCCGTAAAACCAAGAGATTATACAAGTCTCATTTAAACGACACAATATATATTCCATTACGAAGTAAAATATAATTACTCCCCAAAAAATTTGTTGTTAATCAAATTGGTCACTTCTAATTATAATAACGGAGAATTACAAAATGTAACCCGAAGTATAGACTGATTACAAAAAACTCAGGTGCTTCGATTTTGTAATAAACTTTACCCCAGAAAAAAAATCTTGGAACTTCGATGATGTTCTACCCCCTTCATTAGGGGAACATTTCAAACATTCCCTATGGAACATTTCGTAATTCCCCTTGTAATATTGTAAAAATGACACATTTGTCATGTTAAATTAGCCAACGATTAGTAAAGGCAAAATATGTCCTCAGTACAAACATAGTTTATAACTCAAATAATTCCAATGAGGATAACTTGTATATCAGTATCTCAAATCACAACCAAAAATTTCCAAGTATCTCATTGGCAAGACAGAAACTAACTGGGGATTACAATAACATCAAAGTGACATTAACAGAACTAGTGGATGTGGTTATTAGTTCAAAAGCACCTATAGCAGACAAGCCAGCCCATTCAATTTAGACGAGCAAAACAGCATTGATGCAACCATCATTTTCAGGATTATTCGTAACTTGTGCATATTTCCCTGCATTTACCAACCATCAAAACGAAGAAACATATTTAGAAAAAATGTGCTTTTGAAATTGGGATAACAACCAAAATAAAATGAGTTTTAGGTTAATACATAAAAGCACAAAGCTTTTTTGAAAATAAAAAAAAAGAAAAAATAAAAAATTGTGAGGTTCAACTTTGTGTTGCATAAACATTAGAAAACCTTAGATTTGTAAAAATACTACATTGATCCACTTAAAATTCAACAAAACATCAAGGATTTTTTGGTCATATCAAACATATCTGAGGTTTTCTGTAACTAACAAAAAAAATTGGGGAGTCTTTGTAATTATCCTTCAAAATTTCTGACTAGATAAGGATCAGAAGAATATACGTACCCCACACAACTTTTCCAGCAGGGGTGACCAGACCAAGTTCACTACAGTTCACCTAAAATACACAGGAATGGCAAATTCAGATGATTACTATAATATTAAAAATATACATGTAAACTACAGGGTGATTAAAGTTACAGGCAAAGTTTACCTCAATTATGGTTCCCCTGGTCATAACACCGAGAGATGTGTACATGGCGCCATTTGGATTTTTCTTGACACCAATGATCTCCAAGTTGAAAGTACATTTAAGTTCAGGGTGAGTCACATGGGCTTTTGTGAAACGCAAACCAGATGGGCGAATAAAACGCTCGTATTTTGGAGGTTTCCTTGTAAAACTGGGTCCCACAAATGTGGCCTTAGTGATCATCCTCTTCCACTGCTTAGCTATAAATCACAAACAAACACAAACCACCAAAAGCACAGTTATTATCGGGCCTTGCAAATTGGTAGAGCAGAAAAGAAAAAAGAAAAAGAAAAAGAAAAGAACATCTAAATACTTACTCTTCCGTTTTCCTGATTTGATCACCCTAAACATCTCATCTTCAGCAACAGGTCTGACCTATAAAGTCAAACAAACATTTCTAAATATTGGTTGATCTTGAGAATGTATCAAATGCCGCTCAATCAAAGACATGACAGGAAATATATGTGAAAGGATATACCGGTCAATATATCCATGTGTCCATCAGAAAGCTAAAGATACAACCAACAAAAAATAGCATAATTCAAAATTATCTCATATTTTTTCGTCATGTTAATTAATTCATGACTAGTATTTAATAATGCCGTTTAATGAAATTAGTTCCGAGTCTAATTAGGTTTGACTTCATTTTAAGAGTTAAAGCACGGATTACCTTTGGTAGGGGAACATCCCATTTCCCTGCTTTTTCTTTCCTCTTCTGCTTAATTGTGTTGCTAAGCACCTGCACGCAGAATAAAGCTATTTTATTCGGTATTCAAAATTGATGCCTTTTTCAGACCTAACACTATGTTATTGAGAGATAACGTAACATTAGATATAAGTCTACCTTTGCTCTAGTTGTCTCATCACGATCAAGAAGATATGGAGGAAGAGATCCGCCAGGGACAGCATCATCAACCTTGCGCCTGGTTGATGACTCCTCATGCATGGCCAACCTATCAACATAAGATGAAAAATGAGCACAAATACCCAATTACCATAATACTGGTCAATCTAGAAATAATCTCAAATATTAAATATAATTTTAGAGTAGAGATGGAAGATGCATAATAATGAACACTTGGAACTTATGAACATCTTGGGGTGTTTAAAGAAAATGAATGAAATAAAAAACCATATTCACATACAACTTTTATTAACAACTTAAACGGATTTACATTATGCATAAAAAAGCCGCTAAAACAAAGTCTTAATCCTAGAAAATGGACCATGTTCCAGAAAAATTATTTAAGTGATTATAGGAAAAACTAGATTCAAGTGTTCCTTAACAAAAATAAAAAATAAATCCCATTAAAATGAGAAACTCAGATTTATGCATAAGAAACTCGCTAAAAAGATATCCAGCCCAGCAGCCCTTAAGAATGGATCAAAAGATTATTACTACAATTGAAGCCTCCATCACTATTATTAAACAACTCTAGTCCTCACAGTTTTAACTAGTATAATTAAAGTAACAGCAAACTTCAGGAAGTAAACACTAACAAGCTAGACACAGATTCCTAATTTACTAAGCAAATTCTCGATAACATTTGGAAGGAAAAAAAACCATAATTGGAACGAATCATTTCACTTCATTATCACCATGACAAAACAAATAAAGTGACAAACTTCTTCAAATTATTGGAATAATAAATCTTACGTTTTCTTCATTAGAGCCTTCTCAGCATATCGCTTCTTCGCGAACAACTTACCCTTGATACCCAACGCCTGCCCATCACATAAAACAACCATAAATTCCACACGATCGCCATAATTTAAAAAATAGCACGAAAATAGATTTTTTTTTTAAAACTAACATTCTGGGCAGTTTTAGAGCGCCTGTGACCCTCACGAGCATCCTTCTTGCGCTTGCGCTCGAAGTAGTCATGGCGATAGCCACTCCTCTTCCGGTGCAGCTCAATATAATCTCCTTGCGGCTGTAAAATTTCAACAATATCAGAAAATCAAACGCAAAAGATGTGCAATCAGGTAATTTCTCTTGACAATTGGTCAATTGCAATATGCTAAATCAGAACCATACCATAGTTGATTAGCCGCAGAATGAATTTAGGTCTCTTGTGGTAAGGATTGAGCAACAATTTCAAAACCTAGCAGCTACTCTCGTAAGAGGTTTAAAGAGAAATGACAACGGACGGAGCAACGGGTTTATAAATAGGGTTAGCCTGCAAACCGACCCGGACGAAGAACTACGACCTCAATTGGGCTATTTTTTGATGGGCTTGCTAAGCCCAACATCAACGGTGTTTGCGGCTAAGACTATGAACAGGCCAGATTGAGACTTGGGCCGGGATTGGATGAGCATATACTTGAGGGAAATTGCAAAAATTATCCTTAGTTTGGGCCAAAAGTCAAATTTATTTCCCTTTCAGTTATGAATACCCTCATTTCACTTTTGTTGACCTGTGATTATAAATTAGGAAAATGATACGGTCCTTTTGAGGGCACTATGCCTAGACGTGTTGATGCGGTTGGCGGTTGGCGGTTGGCGGTTAACAGCCGGTTGTAACCGCGTTGATCGGTTATGGTTAACCGTTGACCGGCGGTCACGGTTAAAACCGTAACCGTCAACCGGTTCCCGACGGTTAGGTTACGGTTAACCAAACCGTTAAACTTAACCGCCGCGGTTAACCGGCGGTTAACCGATTTTTTTAAAAAAAAGAGAAAATTATCGTCGGCGGTTAACCGCGGCGGTTAATAGCCGTTGATAATCAACGGCTGAGATCAACTAGCCATTGAAGATCAATGGCTCGAATTCAAAAAAAAAATAGCCGTTGGCGGTTAAACCGTGGTTAACCGGTTTAACCGCCGGTTTACAACGGCTTTTTTATTTTTTTTTAATTTTTTTTCTTCAGTTTTTGACACCTATAAATACCCCAATCTCCAACACCAAGTCTCACACCATTTCATCTCTACTATTCTTCTTATTCTCTTATATTTTCAAGTTTAAAGAAGTGAAGTTTCTAATTTCAAGTCCCTTAGATTATCAATAATATTCATATTCTTCAATCGTAATCGTATTTTACTTAATTATCTATTATGATATCAATATGGAAAGCTCTTCCCATAATGTCGATACCAACACTCCAACCTCTTCTCGTCGAGGATCTCGACGAGAATCTTCGACCGTCGCTGGAGATTACGTTTCCGATGAGATGACGGCGGAAGAAGTTGAGAACCTATATAATCAAATCAACTTCGACTCGCAACGAACCAATTTTGAAGAGGAATTACCGAGTTCCGATGAAGAAGAAGCGGCCACCGTCAATTTAGATGAGGATGAGTAGGAAGCGACGGCTGATATGCCGCCGCCTCGATCGAAATCGAGGGAATTACTTTCCCCCATCTTCCGATTGCATTTCACAAAAAAGACGATCAACGGCGAACCTCGAGCGCAATGCAATTATTGCAATTCTCATTACGCCTTCGGTTCTAAAAATAATAGAGGCTACGGGTCACTCAAATACCACATGGAGAAGAAGCATCCCGACAAGTACGGCGCCGGTAGTTCTCAAACGCAACTAAATTTCTCATCTTCATCTACCGCTGCCGGCGGCACCGGCGGTCAAGGTACGAGTTCTTCTCCTTTATTTTAATATAGCGAAAGTAATCATAGAAAATTTCTTACAAAATTTGTTTCCATTTTGAGTCTTCCTTTTAATCATGCGCATAATAGTCATTATGAAGATTACACTAGGGGTGCATTTAATCCATGTAGCACTAGGATTTCACGAAATAAATTAACTCGCGATATCGAAAAAATGTCCGGTGAGTATAAACTCAATTTGATTTCAACATTTGATAGTTTGCCTCATAGTGTGTCTATATGTTCGGATATTTGGTCGGATTCTTTTAAAAATCATAATTATGTGGGAATTACTTGCCATTGGATTGATAATTCTTGGACTTTGCAAAAACGTTTAATTGCATATAGAAAGTTCGATAGCCAACATACGGCGGTGAATATTTCGAAAAAAATCTCCACAGTTTTGTGCGAGTATCATTTAACTAACAAAAATTTTTCAATTTCATTTGATAATGCCGCCGCTAATACGGCTAGTTTAGATTTATTAAAAATTACTTGTCCACCCGTTATTGGCGGCAAATTTTTTCATGTTAGATGCATTTGTCATATCTTGAATTTATGTGTTCAAGATGGTTTAACTCTTTTTAAATAAAAATTCAACCGATTAGGAGTGCTATAGCTTATCTACGAAACCACGATTCGCTTCAAAAAAAATGGCGAAGATTTTGCAAGACCAATCAATTGCATCCAAAAAAAWTTTCATTAGATGTGCCAAATCGTTGGAACTKTACTTATAAATTACTTAATGATACATTGGAATATAGAGATGCATTGTGTACATTTTTTAATAATGAAGATGTCGATTTCGCTTTGTTTCCGAATATGTGGGATGATTGTTATAATATGATATCCCTTTTAAAAACTTTTAACGATGCCACCGTAGCTTTATCCGGTATTTATTATCCTACCTCCTCAATACTTGTTGATCATTGTATTCAAATAGTACTTGTTTGTAGTGCATTACTCGGTAACCCGAAATTAGGTGATGTTATCGATGAGATCTTGGATAAATAGGTCTAATATTTTCATTACATTCCCGGTGTTTTTTTGATTGAAAAATTTTTAGACCCGGATTATCGGATGGAGGGTTTTCAAAACTTACTTAAAATTTATTAAGATGCATTAATACTATTTTTAGAATCTCATGGACTACCAATTCCTAGCCCTATTAGTGTTGCTCACCAAGCACAACACCTTTTAATTCAAAGTTTTAATGATTACGATCAATCTTCATCTTCTAGTGATGTTAATGTGTCCCCTTCCCCTTCCCCCGTCACTTCTACAAGACCCAACGACCCTCGAGTAGCTCTAACCCCATATATGAGATTGTTTGAAGATACTAAACGAAAACGGCAAAGGGCTAGTGCTAGTCGGTCAATGGAATTAGATAGTTATTTAGGAGTTTTTGAACCGACTTCGGTTCCAAAAAAATCCGATGGTATTACTAACGATCTTGTGCAGTTTTGATCGAAAATGGCCAGTATTTTTCCCACTCTCCCCAGAATTGCCAAGGAGGTCCTTGCCGTTCCTGTTTCGACAGTTTCTGTTAAACAGGCCTTCAGCATAGGAGGCTATATGTTAGATGAGCGTCGGTCTACCTTAACACCCAAAAATCTTGAAAATCAAATGTTGATGAACGATTGGGTGAAGGCCGAAAAACGAGAACAAGAAATGCAATTGGATGAAGGCGAAGAGAGCGACTATTACGATACCACTTCGGGAAGCAACGACAACGACGAATAGGTAAGTAGGTAAGTGAGGTAAGTAAAAGAACTACGTGYACTTTGATTCCTTTTCGYGGATASGTAGGCAATTTAATTCTAATATTACAAGTTAAAATTTAATTTTAATTTCTAATATTAGAATTAAATTCAAGTCCTTTTTTTTGTAACTTATTTTTTCAAAAACAAAAAAATCGAACTACGTGGACTTTGATTCTTTTTCGAGGATACGTAGGCAATTTGATTCTAATATTACAAGTTAAAATTTAATTTTAATTTTTAATATTAGAATTAAATTCAAGTCCTTTTTTTTAATTATTTTTTATACTTTTTACTTCAAAAAAAAGTCTTATAATTTAAGTTGTAATGTAATTTTGTTGTGTTATTTTGAAATAAATCCCATCATCTTGTTAATTTGGTTGTTTGTAAATTCAAATTCTTTTTAAATTTATTAAAATCAAGTTCTTTTAAATTAATATAATGTTCATAAATTTAAATTTTATTTGTGTCATTCTAAATCCATTTAAGTTCAATTATTCAATTTTTATTTAAATTTCTAAATTTAATTTACAAAAAAAAGTAAAAAAAGTAAAAAACCGGCGCCAGTTAACCGGTTTAACCGTAACCTTAACCGGTTCTCAACCGATTAGGTTACGGTTAAGCCAAAACCGGTTAACCTAACCGCCGATTATTAACCGTCGGTTAATTAACCGGCCGATTATAACCGGATCAACACCCCTAACTATGCCCGCCACCCCCTATATTTATAACCATAGATTTTTTAATGTAAAGAATTAAAAATTGATCTCTTGGTTATAAATGCATCCATTTAAGTGGGGAATGATATCGTGAAAGTACCGTATAAATCCCCTATAAATTATGGCGAGTATTATTCTATTATTGCTTGATTTTGATTTATAGTGTCCATGCTTTCAAATATATTGAAATCAAAAGCTTATCGTTTGATGTTTTTTGTTTTCACGTTTCTTCATCAAATCATTTATGCAATCTATTGATTAGGATGCATTTTCTAAAGCAAAAATAGAATCGTGGATATAACTTTATATTTTTTAATGGGATATAGATTATTGAGTTTCTTAATTCTTGTGAGAGTTTTTGGGTTATACACATAAAGATAAGAATGGATATGAGGTTTTTGCATTGCTTGTCTCAGTCTGTTATGGAATTTCATGAAACGTATATGGATAAATAACTATTCCTATTTTTTGATTGGTATATTGATTTCAGAAGGATTAAATAGCACAAATAAAAAGTGCAATTTTTGGTTTTAAAATTAAGAACTATTCATGTTGATTTGCATTTCATATTTTCACTTTAATTTGTATTTGTTTGTAGCATCCAAATATTGAAGCTCCGTCTTCCAGATTAAAAGAATAGTCTTGATTTTGATTAAGCAAAAAAGTTGCTAGTATAAGAATTTGATGCCAAATTCTCATTTGATATCGTAACATTAAGCAATAAAATTACTAAGCTTGTTACTGATTTCAAGTTTATATGGGCTTCCTTATTAAATGATTAATTATGGAATTACATTTGACTTTGTAGAAAGTATAATTGTATTTCTCAAAAATAACAATTGTACACGGGAAAAATATATATAATGTACAAGGCCTGATCTAAGAAAGACTAAATCAATTACAATCATATAAAATAGGAAATACAATTAAAATAAATCAGAAAATATTGATTAGTCCGGATTAATATAATCATGTCTAATACGCCCCCTCAGAATAGACGTTCCATCGGCAACGGCAATTTTGGATCGGAGAAGCTGGAAGCGAGCACGGGACAACGGCTTCGTGAGAAGGTCGGCGAGCTGATGCAAGGTGTTGACATAAGAGACTGAGAAAACCCCTTTGGACGCAAGATCACGAACGAAGTGAAGATCGATAGCTATATGCTTCATCCGGGAGTGAAGAACAGGGTTGAGGGCAAGACGAGTGGCACTCATTTGTCACAAAGGATGGACGGCGGGGCTACAAGCGGGAGTCGAAGATCCTCAAACAGATGACGAAGCCAACAGACTTCAGAAGCTGCAGAAGCAAGAGAACGGTACTCAGCCTCAGTGGATGAACGAGCAACCCCACGCTGCTTACGGGAGCGCCAAGAAATTGGAGTAAATCTAAGAAATATGATGTAAGCAGATGTCGACTTGCAGTCAGATATATCACCCCCAAAATCAGAATCGGAGTAGGCCGTTAAGGACAATCGATCCGTAAGCAGCCCATGATGAACAGAGCCTTTAAGGTACCGGAACAGGCGCTTGACAGAGTGCCAATGATCCGAGGTTGGAGCAGACATAAACTGGGCAAGGCGATTGACGGTGAAGGCAATATCCGGACGAGTGAGAGTGAGATATTGCAAGCCTCCAATAGCACTGCGATATTCGGTAGGATCCACAGTGCCCGAAGTGGAAGACGATTTGAGAGCAATGGGAGTGCTCACGGGTTTGACACCATCCATCTTGTGACGACGAAGGAGATCGACCAAATACTTGTGCTGAGAGAGGAATAGGCCTTCCTTACAAGGGGCAACTTCAACACCCAAGAAGTAGGAGAGAGTCCCAAGATCCTTAACCGCAAAACAGGACTTAAGATGAGAGGTCAGGGCGGAAAGAAGTGCAGAACTCGAACCAGTAAGAACAAGATCACCAACATATGCGAGGACGAGCAAAGTGTCTGAGCCCGAATGAAGAGTGAACAAGGAAGAGTCAGCCTGTGAGCGAACCATACCAAAGTCCAAGAGAGCAGCACACAGAGAGTCATACCAAGCACGAGGTGCCTGGCGAAGCCCGTAGAGAGAGCGTCGGAGAAGACAAACATGATCGGGTTTGGAGGTGTCCTTGAATCCCGGCGGTTGTGCCATGAAGATCGGTACATCCAGGTCACCATGTAAAAAGGCATTACTGACATCCAGCTGACGAAGCTCCCAATGTGAAGACATAGCAAGAGTAAGGAGAGTGCGTATAGTAGCCGGTTTAATAACCGGACTGAAAGTCTCCTTAAAGTCAACCCCAGGTCGTTGATGGAAGCCCTTTGCAACGAGTCGGGCCTTATACTTGTCAATAGAGCCATCAGGCTTGCGTTTGAGACGGAAGACCCACTTGCAACCAATTATATTAGCCCGTGGTGGAGGTACAACCAAGTCCCAAGTACCATGACGATGTAAGGCATTGATTTCATCAGCCATTGCAAGACGTCAGGGAGGAGAAGAAAGAGCCTGCTTGACCGTAAAGGGCTCCAAAGTGTTAGGAAGCGGGTGTTTGGTGGCAGAGTGGAGAACCTTCGGCTTGAAGATATTATTCTGACTACGAGTACGCATCCCATGAGCCTTGGGTGCGGGTGGAGATGCTGGTGGATCCCCGACCGCCAAGAGGGGGGGGAAGGAGGAGCAGGAGGAGGCGCAACGGGCCCAAGTAGTGGCGGAGGAGCAGGCGTCGAAGAGGATAGGGGAACAATAGAAGGAAGGACAGTCAGCGTGCGGGAGGCATGGGCAGGCGACGGAGAGTCCTCAAGAGTAGAGAAACCCGGAAAAGTGTCCTCAAGAAATCGAACATGTCTCGAGATAAAGATCTTGCCAGTGGCAAGTTCCATGCACCGATATGCACTCTGAGATGTAGAGTACCCAACAAAGACACATTGCCGAGAAGGAGTAGCCAACTTGTCCGTATCATAAGGCCTGGGCCAGGGGAAGCACAAGCAACCAAACACTCGCAATTTAGAGTACTAAGGTGGTCTACGAAATAGGTCCTATGCTCTACAAACAGCAGTGTATCTGATTAATATAATGCCTACACCCCTGCTCCGTTTGTCTAGCCCGTTTTACACCACTGGGACGAGCCATGTTGGCGGTGGCAACAAGAGAGGCGGTGGCAGCCTCGGACGAGCGAAGGGCAGCCTCGTGCGCGCACAACAGGTCGTGAAGCTCCTCAAACCGGAGCGATGTCTCACGGGCCCGAATTGGGCCAACAATCGAAGCATACTCAGGACCGAGGCCATTGATGACGAAGAGAGTGAGGTCATCCTGCTTAACCGGCTCATCGATGAGGGAGAGCTCATCCGCCATGGCCTTCACGTGATGAAGAAATTCAGCGATGGAGCGATCCTTGATTTGAATACGGTAAAGTTCGCTTTTTAGATTATTTACCCGAGACCTTGATTTGCTCATGCACAACCGGGAGAGGATTTCCCAGGCATTCGCGGAGATTGAGGAGGAGGACAAAAGCGGCAAAATTTCAGCAGATAAGGATCCGAAAATGGCGGCCAAGAGCAGTTGATCCTGTTGCACCCATGCGTCGACCATGGCCGCGTTCGAACCATCTGCAGTGAGGATGGGACACGCACGGGATCGATCTATGAACCCAAGCAGATTGTGTCCACGAAGCAACGCCATGAGATGCGCCCTCCACGATGTGAAATTCCGGTGGTTCAACTTGATAGGAAGATCATGCCGGGTGGAGATCGGGATGACTATCGGCGCCGTCGCAGAGGTGGCGTCGCCGTGAGGGAGATATGAATTCGGTGCCATGACCGAGAGGAAGGGGAGATGCGGAAGAGTGGAATTAGTGTTAGGATCAGAACCCTACTGATACCATGTAGAAAGTATAATTGTATTTCTCAAAAATAACAATTGCACATGGGAAAAATATATATAATATACAAGGCCTAATCTAAGGAAGACTAAATCAATTACAATCACATAAAATAGGAAATAAAATTAAAATAAATCAGAAAATATTGATTAGTCTGGATTAATATAATCCTGTCTAATAGACTTTTTTTTCTTTCATGAATTCTTGTCCATGTTAAAGGTAAGGTGACCACACCTGGAAAATTCAATGAAACGGTGTGATAGACATACGCCCAATTTTTTTATTGCTTAGGTTATTTCTCAGCTACTGTATACACGTCCAATTATTTCATTGCTTTGGTTGTTTCACGGCTAGTTATATACGTTATATTCACTTGATTTTGTACCTTAGTTAGGTGATTTAAGTGGCTGCTCCACTTAGATTTAATTTGTGCAAGACGTGTGAGCTAGAACTAGCTATCTTATTAGGGTAAAAAAATCGAATACAATATAAAAAATAACACATATTTTGTTAGAATTTATTTTTTCAATTATTTGAGCAAAGAAACCAATTGAAAATCAACTGAAAATCATATAAGAGTCGAGTCTAATTTAAAGGCAGGTATTTTTGTCCTTAGCCCTGTAATTTAGGGTGCGACTCTCTGCACCGTGTATTTGCTTGTTGGACACGTGCAGTACAAAATTTAGATAAGTTTTAACCAATACTGGTCGAAACTTGACCTAAGATTTGATCGCAAATGGCCGAAGAAAAGTGTCAAGTTTCGACCAATTTTAACTTTTTTTTTATCGATGAGTTGAACCTGAAAAAATTACTAGAATTTGATTTCAAATTTATTAAATTAATTAAATTTTAATTTATTAAATAATTAAAATTAAATTATTATGATTTTATTTATTTAATTGATCACTGACGAGCTGAAAGTCCGTCGGGCTAAAATAAGTTTGTAAATTTACAGATATGCCCTTTACTTTAATTTACAGATTCTAAAACTCTTCGTAAAATCAAATTGAAACTAATTACCCCACACATACAAATTACAAAGACACTTTTACTTTTACCCCACACATACAAATTACATTTTCTATTTAGGGGCCTTCCTGCATACCCGGTTCAATTGTACTTAAATTTTAATATTTTTTTAGATGAGAGGTAGAGGTCGTGGACGTTCTTCTCTAGGCCCATCTTCGGGCCGTGCTTCTCTTGGTTCATCATCATCGTCTCATCATCAGATAGACGATGATATGATGGATTTATCGGGAGCGACCTCGATGGTGGTTCCAGCCACCCCGTCCGAGGCCAGTACATCGAGAAGACTCATGCCACCACATCCTGGCATGATCGAGATCTTTGTCGTCCCCCCGAGGTAAGTAACTTTAATTTAACTTTGTAAATAATAAATTCTTTAACTCAATATATTGCCTTATAAAACTCTATATTTTACCAGGATACACAGTGACTCATAGGAGTTACCGACTATCCTTCGGGAGATCCACGAAGCTCGTGTACACCCCGATGGGTGGAAGTACGAGCATATTCCCGGTTCTCATCATCAGTTGTGGTGGCCCGAATTTTTGGTAATTAAACTAATATGATTTTCGAGATTTATTATATATAATAACTTTTATTAATCAAATTGTTTTATTTTGCAGAAGCGCTGTTATTGGGACCCGAGCGTATATTCTGAGGCGGTCGTACAAAAGTATTTCTACAGTTCTATGGCCGCCTCGTATTGCAGTCGTCTCAATGAATGGAAGAAGGCGTGGAAAATGGAGGGGAAGGTGGCGACGTGTGTCGGCGAGCAAATCTGGAAGAGATGGATGGTGGAACTCAAGAAGCCAGATAACAAGAAGCAGTCGGAGCAGGCGAGTAGAAATAGACTGAGCGAGCCCAGCAGAACCGGTACTGGGATAGCCAAGTGCAAAGGAGGGTCTCGCATTGCGATTGGTTATGCACGTCGGCTCCTAAGTCATTTTAAAATATGTTTTTAAATCTAACTCGTAAATAATTAATTATTTCATAATTAAGAAATAATTGAAATATTGTATACAACGCAAGGATTTGGGTAGAGAACCCAATGTATTCGAGCTTTTTCTTACCATGCATCAGAAACCCGATGGCTCTTTCACTGATACTCAATCGTAGAAAATTTTTGTAAGTATTTTTTTAGATGTAATTAATATAAATATATATCTTTTGTTTTTAATCCTCGTACTCGTGCTTCATCGCCGAATTCTTCCTCCGTCGACGAGAACATGGTCTATCTACAGACCGTCGGGGTGAAGAAGGGTCGAAAGTTTGGCACGGGATGTTTAGGAACTCTTCTGACTTCGAAAAGTGCCAGAGGTGCTACCTCTCTGTTCCTGAGAGCCGTGTCTCGGAGCTCCAAACGCAGATGGAGCTTTTGAAGAGCCAGGTCGAGGTGAACGAGCGTGCACATCAGGAGCAGCTCCAAACCATCCGTGAGGAGCATGCACGTGCAGCTCCAGAACTAGGAAGCTCTCCAAAACCGGGTGATGGAGGAAGTCGCCCGAGCGATGGCAGCGCGACGTCGCATGCGGTCCTCTAATGCTCCTGCTGGTCTAGTTCCTGCTCCTCCTGTTGCTTCTGCTGCTGCTGCTGCTGATGATGCGGCGGTTTAATTGATTTAGGAACAATAATTATTTATATTTGGTTTTATTTATATTTTATAAATTATACGATAAAATTATTAATTAATTTAATCTTAATTTTAATTTTATATTTTTTCGGGAAATGCAAATTAGTTTTCTTATTAAATTATTGATATGTAAAATAAAAATAGGTAAAGATTTCAATTAAAATAAAAAACAAAAAATAAAATTTGAGAATACTTACGGGCGAAACACGACAGCATATGCTGACGGTAGAAACCCGTCAGTATAATTCGATTTTCCTGACGAGTAAAATTCGCCAGCATTTGCTGACGGGTCCTGGGTTATGGCGGGGGGATTCGTTGACGGGTGAATCCCGTCAACAGGCCGTCAGAAAATCTTGACGGGTTCGTTAATGTCGTCAGCAAATCATTTACTGACGCCAAAATACTGACGGGCGCTACTCGTCAGCAAACATGTCAGCATACGTTTGTTGACGGGTTTGCTGACGGGGACCGCCCGTCTGCATTTCACTATTTTTTTGTAGTGATATCTATCAAATACACGTTTCTAATATACATAAAAATAACAAATACACAAGTTGTATTTCATCAGTTATTTGTTGACAGAAACATACTAATTGTGTTTTTCAATCAACACTCTCTTTGTGTCAAGTCAAAGGGTTAAAAGGTGTTTCAGTGTTACCTCGTTAAAAACTTGCCAAGTAACAAAACTTAATGGAAAAAATAAGATTTGATCGAAGAAAAAAATAGTACAACACACCTATATTGACTATGTTGAAACTCCCCCTTAAATCTACACCTTCCTTTGTTTTATATATATATATATATATATATATATCAAGAGAACATTGAAAGTGATATATACATATATCAATCGAGTTCTGAAAGTCTCCACTTATATAATTTACTTGACTTTTGAGAAAGTTCATAATTGCTGGTTGTAGAAAATTTGTGATGATATTATTCGTATTATCACTTTTCATGTAGCTTACTTTTTTTTGTTCGTACAACTTGCATTATCTTCATAACTACAAGCGCATTATTAAGTGGTAGAGTTCAAGCCACCATTATCAAATACATGTATGATTAAAATATTTACAATATATACTCACGAACTACTATATTAATGATAATGATCTCTTTAAATATATCGAATGGGTTACATAGTAGAAAATAAACTTAACATTTTTTTAAGGTTACAAGATCATCCGTAGTCCCAGTTACATTTATGAGTGGGAAGAATAAACCGACGACAATGGTTTCTTTTAGGTATCAAAATACATTATGATTCTATTCTAGTGATATTGTGCATTCTTAGTTGTCTCAATATAACAAGTCATTGAGAAAGTAATATTTGATCAAATGTATATCAATAGTCAATACAAAAATACACTATTTTAACGAAGGGAAAATTCCTTGGTAATAACAATAAAATTGTCAGTAATCAATTTATCGAGGGAAAAACGAGGGCAGTTTTCCTTCAAAAAATCCTCCTCGGTAAAATTTACCGAGGGATTTATAGAAAGTTCATTTTTTCAGTAAATCCCGTGAACTTGAGTCTGATTGCCCTCGAAAAAACTAAGGGCATATTAACTCTCGAAAAACCCAAGGGAAGTATTGCCCTCGAAAAAACCGAGAGTAGAGTTGCCCTCGGTTTTTTCGAGGTTCACAATACCCTTAGTTTTTTTTGAAAGCATTGTTGCCCTTGGTTTTTTTGAGTGGTAATATGCTCTCGGTTTTTCTATAGGCCACACACCCTTCGATATCTTTTAAATATTTCTTTAATTATTAATCTCTCTATTCTTTTTATTAAAATACCCGAAGAATCCATTAATAAACAAGCAAATAAATTAACTAATTATATAAATTTTATAAAATTTACAATGATTCAATTTGTTCAAAAAAAGTTAGAAAAAGTTTATAAAAACATTTGATTAGAGGAGTTCGAGGTTGTGATTTCCTGACATGTAATACTTCGGTAAACCCGTCAGCACGGTAGGATAATCCCGTAAGGTAAGGGTCAGCCTCATTATTTGAATTTTTAGAATAAGCACGTGTCTCACCCAGAGGTCGCTCATATTCCTCCTAAAAACAAGTCGTTAGTAAATTCTACATTAAAATCAAGAACAAGTTAAGTTATAACTATTTAACATAAAAAGAGACTTACATTAGTATTACTAGATCTCATATCGATCCACGTGCCATTATCCTTCTTCCGTGTACATATAAAAACCTGGTATGCAGTGGTCGGCTCACCCGTCTTCTACTTCTGTATCCAAATAAAATTATCAGATAACTAACATTATATAAAGAAATAAATAATTATTATGATTTAAAATTACTACGATATCATAAGATAATCGATAGTGGATCTAGAACCCCCCCCCCTAGACCAGCAGGCTCGCTCTGCCTATTGGCGCTGCACTGTTCGGACCCCTTCTTGTTCCCGGGCTTATCACACCCTACATTTTATGCCACCGTTGAGATGCGTGATATATAAAATTTAAATCATTTGTAGTAATAAAAATTTATAATTTCTCTTCTACACAACTCTTCTACATGTAGCCTGCATCACATAATCCAAAAAAGACTATATAAAAAGTGACAGGACAAAACATATATCTC
Organism: Phtheirospermum japonicum; assembly: GCA_014905375.1. Classification (NCBI taxonomy): domain Eukaryota; kingdom Viridiplantae; phylum Streptophyta; class Magnoliopsida; order Lamiales; family Orobanchaceae; genus Phtheirospermum; species Phtheirospermum japonicum. The sequence goes on from BMAC01001102.1 coordinate 74,203, forward strand.
TCAAGTTTTTCTACACATATAATATCCAAAAGAGTGGCGACATCGATATCCTACAAATTCACTCAAGTGATAATTTGATAGACTTATTCACGAAGCATTGCCAACATCATCGTTTAAAAGATTTATACATAAGATTGACATGCGTCGGCTCTAAGATTTATAGTGATGGTTTTCAGGGGGAATAACATCGTACGATTTTTCCTTCCACTGGATTTTGTCCCATTTGGTTTTTTTTATCAATGTTAAACGAGATAATATTTTAAGGTAATTCAAGTAGGAGTGTTGTAATTATATTATACATTGTATTTAGGAAATAATTCGTATACTTCTAAAAAAAACCCTAACTTTGTAATTGTAAATAGATGTCTCCGATCTTTTTGACCATACTATTCATTATTCTCTACTCACGTATATCTCAATTCTCTATTAAAAAAAATCAACTTTTTCAATGACCGCTCTCATACAACTAAACATTAAATAACATGTTACACTTTCACCCTGAATTACATATTTAATAAAACATCACATATACTGTTACACTTTCATTTCATACTAGGTAAGAACGCATATCATGTATGTTTTGCCTCAAGTTGTTAGACTCAGACTAACTCCAACAAATTTATTAAATTTATTATCCAACATCTGAATTCTCACTTTTTAAAATAATTCTCTCTGTATTTTTTGGACTCTCTATTTCACTTTACATTATCAGACTATCTACTTAGACCATCTCCAAAAGACTCCCTATAATAGCTCCTTAGCCAATTTAGAGAGTCAAATAATAAAATTTGCTCAAATAGCTTCCTTATAGGGAGTCCTCAAAGTTAAGAGCTCCCTATATTTTAATTCAAACTCTCTGCATGTAGAAAGCCAAACATGGCTCCCTATTATTATTATTATCATTTTTTAAATTGACTCCCTATAAATGTATGATAAAGATTTTATTAATAGAGAATGTGTTGGAATAAAATTAGAATAGAAAGTCCCTAAAATAGGGAGTTGGAGAGTCTGATAAAGTAAAGTGGAATAAAGAGTCTGAAATAATAAAGATAATTAGTTTAGGGAGTGAGATTTAGGGAGTTTGATAGACATAAATTAGTTTTATGTTAGTTCCCTGATTCAGTTTTATTCCAACAACTCCCTACTTATAAATTATTATTTATCATATATTAATTAAAAAAAAAGAAGAAGAAAGAAAATAATAGGCATGAAGAGAGTTTGAAAAAAAAAATATAATGAACTCTTAATTTGAGGAGTTCTATAAAAGACGGTTGGGCCAAATCTCATTATTTTGACTCTCTAAACTGGCGCAGACACGGCCCGAGTAAATAACGTGTCATCCGCCGAACAAAGTCCGATCCAGTATTCCAATTTAGTCCACAACCTGTCTTGTGCTTTCGAGTGACGAGGTAATGCGAGCAACGGCAACCACCTCCACCTGCCACGGCGGAGCATTCGTGCCGCACCGCCCGTCGCCGCATCCGCCCATTTGTTGTTCTTCTCCTCGTATTCTTAGACAGCCATATGACCATAAACACAATTGGAAGCCAATGCGTGCAAAAATAGAGGTTTCTAAAATATGCAAGTTATGTGCTCGAGCAAATGCCAAAGCGACGTCGGATTGGAATGCGGAGCCGTACGAAGCTTCTCACAGCAGAGGAAAGTATTATTTGGACGAGCAAGATGTGGTGACGTTTCTTGATCCTCCAAAGGACCTCATACCGTTGGATCCTTCTTCATATAATCCCGCTTCTTATCTTTGGTTGGTGCAGTTAAATGTTGATTTTTAAGCATTTATATTAGTTACTCTGAGTTTTAGTCTTTTATATGAATGGTTGCAGTATGGCTATAAAGATAACTATAGGAAAATTATTATATTTTAGAAGAATATAAAGTCCTAAAACAGATTTTTCTTCAACAAAAGAAAGATTTTATTTTATTTTATTAAGGGTTCTTATGTTTATTTGATCAGGAAAAAAATTGATGACATTCCGGTAGAAAGGCGGCATAACCTGCTTTCGATGCTAAACCCCAGGTTCTTGTGTTGGTTTGCTCATACTTAATCATACTTGGATAACTGAAGTTATATAAATATTGGGAGTTAGTTTAATCCTTTTACAGAACGTCGATTATTTTGTTTCCATGAATTTAATTTTTGTTGTTGAATTTAGGATTCTTTTTGCTTTAGTTTAATCCTTTTTGCAGAAAGTTGATTATTTTATTTTCCCGAATTTAATATTTGTTATTGGATTTAGGATTCTTTTTCCTTCATTACAACGCTTTCTTTTGTGTCCACTGTTCGCTACTTAAGTTTATTTACACGAGATGGAATTGTATGATGATAACATTGTTATCATTATTTATCTATTTATTTATTACTATTACTTTTATCTATTATTATTTTTTAAATTTCTTGTAGACTTATATCAAGAGCATGGGAGGTAGCCGGAGGACGATACGATGATCCCAAGTTGGCAAACAAAAGTGCATCTAGCTTGCTATCTGATATAAATTGTGCAGGTTCACTGGAATTGTGGAGATGTCAAACAAGTGGAGGTGAATTACTAAAATTTACTTAATAATATTAATCAGAATTTGATTAGTTAGGCTGCAAACATGGGCTCTATATATATATATATTTGAATTTAATGTTTTGAGAAATTTTACTAGTGTTTAAAATTGTGCTGTGCAGCGCCGCTTCAAATTGCTTGGATGAATACTTCCCAAAAGGTTAAGTCCCTGCTTTGGGGTATTTGTGCTATATATTTGCACATATCTAATTTTCTTCATTTCTAAAATCATTTAATTAAACTTTTGCTGAAACTTGAGATACATGCTTGTATCTTTTCTAGGTAATATTTGGCTGCTCGGATGGGAAAGCCTATGGACGGCTTATCGGTACATTTATTTATTAACGGATCATGCGCAACTTCATGAAATTAGAAATTGATCAAATAAGTACATCACAATATAAAATTGGTTCTAATTCAATTGCATGTTTTTTTTAATGAATTTATTTCTTTTCTTGCCCATTATTTTTCATTTTTTCTTTATTCTAATTAGGTTGTATCGTGATACAGGTGGTTACCCTCTATCAGGAATCATCAACTCCGTTCACCCTTTGTACTTTAGTGTCGGAGAAATCAATGAAGTAATGTCAACAGAGGAACCTTGTGATTTAGCATATGAATTTGGAGATGGACTTTTGAACCTTCCAGAATATCCACAAGAATTCCTTAAACCAGGTACGCAATTTCGCCATTTTATGTATGTAGCCTCATTACCAACAAACAAAAACACAGTATCTTGTAATTATAAATACAAATACCCCCCTGACATATGTTTTTTTGTTTTTTTTTACAAATCGTACCCTATTGGGGGTACTTTATATGTTAGGGAGTATTTGTAAATTTCTTAGATAATTGAATCTATTGGAGCTAAACCACAGGGGTCATTTTTGTAATTATTTCTGCTAGTTAAATTTAAACATGTATGTTTTTCTTGGGCTTCTTACTACTACTGTAACATGTATTTCACACTAAAAATGTTTATTTGGTCACCGAAAAATGATATTATGCCGGTTCATTAAAAGAAGGGATGATTACAAAAACTACCTTGAAGTTTGACCTAATTACCAAAAAAATAAAAATAAACACACCATGCCCATACATAAAACAGGTTACTTCCAAAACTACAAAAAACTAAAGGGGCTAACTCTAGTATTATTATTAATGTGAAGGGCGTTTTGATTTTATTTTTGCTTATGACAAAATAAAGTCTCGATGGTATTTTTGTAATTTTGAAAGTTACCTGGAATATTTTTGTAAACACATCAAACCTCGACGGTACGTTTTGTAATTAAACCTTAAAAGAATTTTTATATGAATTCAACCCATTAACATCCCTCCACCAATGATTTGAAGAATAACGAGCTGGGAAACATGTCGTCCTTAAATTTGAAAAAGTTGCGTGATTAATACATATATTGTCAATGCTAATTAATGACCCCTGGATCTTTGATTTCAGAAAAACATCCATGGCCGTTCAACGATCAAGTTGTTATATATGTTCGCCACGTGGGCCCCGGAGTGATGGTGGGACAAGCTTGGCAAGAGGGTAAAGCATTGGAACAAGTACCCAAGAAGCTATGTAGTGAGATATTGATGGTGAAAGATTATTTTGCTCCCAACAAAAAAAATTGAAAAACGGTTATTGTAATTAACTTTCTAGAGAGTTTTGTCACAAAAACTACCATGCAATGCCAGTCCATACTGTATGCAATTTTTCTCTTTCAACTTACTTAAAAGGAATAATTACAAAACTACCCCCAGAGTTTAGCCTGATTACAAACATCAGCTATCCTTTAAAATTACGAATACCCCCTTTATATTTGTTTTTATTTTACAAACTGCACACTGAAGAGGAGGGATTTTTTATTTTATTTTGTAATTAAGTTAAATCCCAGGGGTAGTATTTGTATTTAATCCCCTACTTATAAATTATAGTTATTTCCTAAATTATAATTATAATTATAATTATGGGATGGCACGAGTAAGGATATAAAACGTAATGTGATATAATTGTCAAAGTTGCGCACTTAATCAGATAATTAATTATGTAAAAAGAAGGGTCCAGGTACAGAAAAGAATACCCAGCAGCCCATCGTTTAGAAAAAGTGTGATTTCATAGATTTTCCGAAGAGCAATATATGTACGTAATCCCGGAAATCATGGTAATAAATTTGTCTTTAAGTGATGTGCCAATAGGGCTGGTAATTATCTGCATTGGCCCGGCCCGAGTCCATCCGATCCGACCAAGTCATAAAACCGACCGGGCCCGAGAGTTGATCGTGGCGCCAATTTTGTGAGCCTAACATTTACTTTTGCAGGTTTTATTTTGGGTTGTTCGGGCCTGGCCAAAGCGGTCTAGATTCTTTTCGGGCCCCTAAAAACGTTTTTCATCAGTCATCCCAGCCATATACGAAGCCCGGTCGGGCCAACTTTGCCAATTTGTAGTTAATCAAAAATCAAGTTATGGAAAGAGAAGTAGTCAAGGAAAGTAATTATGTTTATGATCCTAACAGTCGCCCCTGACTATATGTTTGATAATAATATATTTTGTTTGTTAATGAAATTAATAAGAATCATTACATTACCAAAATTGAGTTTACAGGCCTGCACAAGTTATATGCTACTACTATATAAACAAAAGTACAGTTGCAGAAATGAAGACAAGTTATATGTTTTTTTTGGATTAATACATATTATTATATTAATGGCTACTCTCTATTCCCAAGTTTTATGTCTATTCGTTTTAACATTGGGATTGGCCATCTCAAGTTATGCTAAAGAAGAAGAAAGGCAGGCAAGTCAAACTCATTTTTTTTTTTTTTCACATTCATCACATTTTATCATACTAAAGGTTAAATCATAATTTGTACCTACATTTGATTAGGTTTACATAGTGTACATGGGAGCTCTTCCTGAAGGAGACAACAGCAAATACTCGCTTTCGTCGTACCATATTGACATGCTCGAACAAGTTGTTGATAAAAGGTAAAAGCTCCAAATTTATTTTGGAATCAAATTATTCTGAAAATTGAATTAAAATTTTATCTAAAGTTGATCCTTTTTTATTGTTTACTTTTGCTCAAGTTTTCTTGGTCGATCATTGATTCGAAGTTATACGAGGAGTTTCAATGCCTTTGCAGCCAATCTCACACTGGAAGAAAAAGAAAAGTTGGCCAGTAAGCTTACTTTATATATATATTGCATGTAGTGTATTTTTTTTTTTTTTAAAATAAATTATTAAATTGTTAAATAATAACACACAGGTTTAGAAGAAGTGGTGTCCATATTCCCAAGTGGAGTACTCAGAACTCAAACAACAAGATCATGGGACTTCATGAGATTCCACGAAAATGTCCATAGAGAACACCAAAGAGAGAGTGACGTCATAGTAGGTGTTATTGACACTGGAGTTTGGCCCGAATCACAGAGTTTCGACGACCAAGGCTTTGGCCCTATACCCAGTAAATGGAAAGGAGAGTGTAAAGGTGGCAAAAATTTCACATGTAACAGGTACCTTGTAAATCACTTCATCTAAACCATAAGTTTTTGCAAACAATCCCTAAATCTACAAGATAAAGGATCTTTTATTTAAGCTACCAAATTTCTTCTTTTACAATTATAATTTCTGTTAATGTGCCGAATTGGCCGTAAAATGTTTTTTTGCCATAGTTTTATAAAACAATTATTTTAGCCATCTTGATCAAATTATAATACAAAATTTGGCTTAAAAGCCCTTTTTCCCAAAAAAAAAAAAAAAAACCAGCTAGAAAACAACAATTCTCTTATTATCAAATATATTTCATGCAGGAAGCTCATTGGGGCCCGTTACTACGAAACATCCAATTCAACACGAGACACGAACGGCCATGGGACCCACACTGCTTCAACCGCCGTCGGGCGCAGTGTAAAACACGCAAATTTCTACGGTTTGGGCAAAGGCACGGCACGAGGTGGGGCCCCGTCGGCTCGATTTGCCGCCTACCAAGCCTGTAACCCTCTATGTTTAGTCGTCGATGTATTGGCCTCGTTCGATGACGCTATAGCGGATGGGGTCGACATTATTTCTATCTCGATAGGATATTGGATACCACTCGATTTCACGTTTGACCCCATTGCCATTGGCGCTTTTCACGCGATGCGGAAGGGTATACTCACCGTGCAAGCCGCGGGGAATAACGGCCCGACTCCCGGGTTGATAACGAGCGTGGCCCCGTGGGTGTTCACGGTCGCAGCTAGCTCGATTGATCGTCGGTTTTTCGACAAAGTTACACTTGGAGATGGACAAGTTATTATAGTATGTATCTCTCTCTACACCCACACTCACAAACACATATATTAAAAATAGGGATTATTACAAAACTACCCTTAAGGTTTGGAGTAATTACCAGAAAATCCAGAGAAGTTTCATATTTACAACCAAAAAAAAAATACTCAACTTAAATTTATATTCACAACTATTTTCCGCTTCTGCTACAATAAATCACTTTCTCTGAAAGCTTATGTTTATGGCAAAATTCAGGGCGATGCTATCAACACTTTCAAGAGGGATAAAAAGGTTTCGTTTCCTCTCGTGTATGGGAAAGATGCGAGCAGAACATGCAGCGAGCTGAAAGCTCAGTAAGTTAAAAAAAAACTCTTTTAGGTTTTTAATTATGCTATGCATGCAGTGTTAACTGTTGATTTCTTATTATACCCTCTGTCCAGGCATTGCGAAGTAGGGTGTTTAAACAGCAGTTTAGTAAAGAATAAGATTGTGGTTTGTGATAATTTAGCGGGCTCAACCGAAGCATATCTAGCTGGTGCTGCTGGGATTATTAAGAAAAACGATCGTCTTTTGCCTTCTTTTGTTGTCCCTTTTCCAGAATCATGGCTAGCACCTTCCAAATTTGCGCAGCTCCTCGATTACATTAATTCGACAAAGTAAGCTTATCTTATTTTATCTTTTTAATTTCTTGATTGTATTATTTTGATATGTTGAATTTCTTGTAGGCATGCAGGTAAAACCCCTAAAGCCTATATATCGCCAACTGAAACTATAAAGGATCGCCATGCTCCCGAGGTTGCTCAATATTCCGCGCGGGGCCCAAACCCCATCGTTCCGGATATTTTGAAGGTATTGTAAAAAGAAAAAGAAAAAGTCACTCTCAGCTTTTGATTATTTTTCTTTTTTTGAATGCCAACTTCCTCTTGCTTCGGAATGCGCGTAATAGTGCTTTAGATTTCTAGTTCCTTTTTACTTTTACATACAGAAAAACACATTTCCAACTTATTCAACTTTACATACATAAACTGCGTGATTTGATCGCCAGCCGGACGTAGCAGCACCTGGAACAGACATATTAGCCGCCTATTCACCGGCTGCTCGACCGAGCTTAAATATAGACAAGCGATCTGTCAACTTTATCATAATATCCGGAACTTCAATGGCTTGTCCACATGTCACCGGTGCAGCTGCTTATGTTAAAACTTTCCATCCGAATTTGTCGCCATCTGCAATCAAATCTGCCCTTATGACTACTGGTAAATAAGAAGGAAGTTAAGAAATTCAATATTTTTGGTTAATTACAGAACAACCCATGAATTTTAGTCGAATTACAAAATAACCCAATATTATTTCAAAATTACAAATACCCCTTAACATTTGTTTGTGAAATCTTTAAAAGCTTTGAAAGGTACCTGGAGTTTTCTGCAAATAGACTAAATCTCAGGGAGTTTTCTGCAAATAGAATTAATTTTCGCTACACAATTTGCAGCCAAGCCTTGGAAGTCCAAAAACATTACAAATGCTGAATTCGGCTATGGAGCTGGACATATCAATCCGGTTAAGGCTGTAAATCCCGGGCTCGTATACGACATTAGCACACATGATTACATCATATATCTCTGTGAATTGGGGTACAACACATCTACTGTACGAAAGATAACTGGTGACAACAGCAGCTGTCCTAAAGATAGTGAACTGAAGAAAACAAAATACAGTAAGCTGAATTATCCTACAATTGCAGCTAACGTTAAGATCGGTAAAGCGTTTAAAGTGAGGTTTTTAAGGACAGTTACAAATGTCGGTCATGCGAAGTCGAGATACAAGGTTAAAATTGTCAAAAGCTTAGGCGGACGTGTCGTTGTGAGGCCGAGGGTGATAAAATTTCGGGCGTTGAATCAGAGGAGATCGTTCGTTGTGACCGTTAGTGGGAAGATTAGTGAAAAGCTGTTCGTTGCTTCGATTGTGTGGTCCGACGGTAAACATAAAGTTCGAAGTCCGATTGTTGTGTACGATGATTCTGTTTCTGTTTAGCATAAGCGTTGATCACACGTAGCTTGGCTTTGGCCTGGTTAACCTACGTTCTTGTACCTATCTCCGATGAATTTCAGCTCTTTGGGCTAGTTATTAATATTTAATAGCTAGAACAATAGCTAACTATTTACCTTATATGTTGTTCAAGGCATTTTTAAGTTAAAATTTCAAATTTAAAATAACAATAAGCAATTTGCTCTAGAGTAATAGGGGGTAAAAATATAATTATGATTAATGAATGAGCTTTAGGTAAATTTATTATATTTTAATTTTGTACTTACTTATTTTTCATTTATTAATGGTTATGTATAGAAATCTATTAGATCTTTTTATTTATAGAATTCAAAATTAAAGGATACAATTAAAAATATCCAAAGATACTCAAACAATAGATTTTCTCCTAAATTAACCCTCATTCCTTATTTGTCCTTTAATCTCTATTGCTCCGGAGCAAATTGCTCTGTGTATTCATTTTTTTTTTTGTCTTTCTTTTTATTTTAAGACATTTTTGTTAATATTATTGAGAATTTTGTTTTTATACTATTTTTAAAGATATTTTTATTAATATTGTTGAGAAAATTCATAATTTGAACTTTTGAAATTATATAAATATGTTTTCGACTTATTTAAATATAATAATACATTAAGAGCATTTACTATATTTTACTTCAAAATTGATAGCTAATTCTTACTATCAATTTACCTTAACTACTATATAATATTAATTTATATCAATATAAAGTGTTAAAAATATATATATTTTAAAATTTTTAGATTGTACGAAAAATACATCAAATATCCATAGTTTATTTATTATTATTAACGATTTATGTCAAGACATTTTTGTCCAAATGCATCATCCAAATGTCACACTAGGCTAGGCAGTTTAAACGCCTTAAATGAGCAAAAATCGATTTGGTTATAACAAAATCTATATTTTTAAGCATAATATATCAGCATATTTATAAATTTATTTAAATAGTTTTTGAGTTTAATTGATTATTTTCACATTAAAAGAAAATTACATGAATTTCCTTAGGTTATAATTTAACAAGATATAAAAACTTGATGATTAATATTTTATTAATATATTTTTGTTAATCAATTTTTACAAATATAATTACAAATTGTTCTTGTCATTTTAAATTTGGAGCAAACAAATGATATATTTATAAAATATAAAAATATTGATGAACGGTGAAATACCATTATTAGACAATAACTTTGTTAATGTATCATTGAGATAACATTAAATGTAGCATAATTTATTATTAGGATTATGTTAAATTCAATTATATAAGAAAATTATTTTGCTATATAATAACTTCTAATATATCCAGTGTTAAAAATATAATTATTAAGAATATTTATTAAAATATATAAATATTAGTAGTTTATTTTTGAATATTAATATCATTAATTGTAAACTCAATACATAGTAGTTTAAAAGTAATTACGTTCAATTTAGTATTACATACATACACCCGCGCGCACGCGCGCGCGCACACACACACATATAACTAATCACCGTTATATTTAGACTAATTTATTATTTAGAATTTCTATATTTATGTATTATATAAATATTAAAATATAAATTATTAACTATTTAAAACTATATAATAAAATTAGTATTATATATATATATATATATATATATATATATATATATATATAATTAATTAAGAAACTGTTACATAAACATAAAAATACGTTGAATTTAAGTATTATATCATGTCTTATATCGATGTCTACTCACTAATTATTATTATTATTATTATTATTATTAACTAATTTTATATTTTAATGTTAAGATTATATTCGCCTATAACTTTATTTACTTATTTATAAAAACTTAAAAAATTGTAATATTCTCAATATGTGCCTTGTATCGAATAACTATTTATCAAAACTTATTATTTAATATTTAAATTAAATTCATTAATATTTATTAGTTACATATTTAGAATATTTTAAAAGATTGTATATTCACTACCTTAATCGCATCGTACCAGTTTCTAATTTTATTAATTCTTATTATTAATTAATTATATATCTTAATATATTTATTAAATTCATAGATAATTTTATTTACATACTTATAAAAAACCAAAAGATGTCATATTTTATTAGAAATTAATATTAGTAAGTGACTGTTAATTGATTTCACCTTCTCTGTTGAGTAACAACTGAGTTTTATGATTTCCTGAATTATACTATGAATTAGGGCTGTAAACGAGTCGAGTCGAGTTTTAGAGAGTTTAAGCTTGCTTGTTTATTATCGAGCTCGAGCTCGAGCTTTTTTTAAACGAACATATCGATGGCTCGCGAGCTTTTTCGAGTTTAATCGAGCCTAAACAAGATCAAAAGATATTAATTATTAATTAAATTATTCTTTACTTTATTACAAAAATAAATAAAATATTTTTTAAAGTATATAATACACCTACTAAGATACGTAAACAAATAAGTTTATATATATATTTATATATTTTTCATATGAACAAGTATAAAAATTATAATTAAAACGAAATTATTAGTTTAATTTATACGAGTTTAATAACGAACTCATTCTAGAACTCACCAACGAACCCGCTCACGAGCCGAATACCATGAATTTAGAGTTTGCTCGTTTATTAAACAAGCTTTTTTAAACGATCTCGAGCGAGCTTTTATCGAGTTGGGACGCGAATAGCTCACGAACTGTTTGGCTCATTTACACCCCTATGAATGACCCTCTTACAAACCAATATTTTTCATTGATTGTTGATCGACCTTATTCAAGTAGTTTCTTCATCTTTATTTTATTTTATTTTATTTTAGTTGGTAGAACAATATATTTTTTCACGATCGACATGTTAGTGAGTATATCGTATTGCGTTTATCGAAACACGTCATTCTCAGTTCATTATTGAAATAATATATCTGTTCTTCGACTTTTGTATTATGGTATGCCCTTTGCCAATATCTTATCAACTATAGTCTGCTGTTCATCTTTTGAACTTAGTTGCACCCAAACTTATTTTTTAGAGTATTATGCAATTTAACATGTATTTCAGAGTAGTTTTGAATTTAGTGTACATAGTAATTTGGATTGGAATATAGTTGTCATTTTTAGCAAACAGAGTCCAAACTACTCGACTAGGTAGTTTTTAATTATTCGACTACAACCTTAATCCGTATTGCAAAGTAGTTATTTTTTTGAGTGCATCCAAAATTATTTTTTCACAGTAGTTTTTATATATATATAATATTATGCAATTTCACATGTATTTCAGAGTAATATTTGAATTCAGTGTACATAATAGTTTAGAATATAGTTGTCATTTTTTAGCAAACAGAGGCCAAACTACTCGACTAGGTAGTTTGTAAGTATTCAACTACAACCTTAATCTGTATTGCAAAATAATTATTTTTTTGAGTAGTTCTTAATAGTGTGTTTGTTTCTAATTATCAAGGTATTCACTTATATGTTTGTTTGCAATTATGTTAACAGTAGTTCTGAATTGTGTGTTTGTAGTTGGTAAAGTCTTTTAGTGGTATTTGGTTAGTGTAGTTGCATATTGTTTTAAAATAGTTTGTAATTATCTTTCAACTATCGTCCTGTTGTTAATATATTTTGCTATTTAATTATAGTTTCTGAAGTTATAGGTTTTAATGTAGTTTATAATATTCTCAACATTTGTTACATATTTGATGTAGGTTTGGCCAAGTATGGAGGTATTATTCTTCTATGTAATTATGCTTGGGAGATGCTCGTAGTTGACGTAGAGACCGAATTCTCTTTCGATGCCCTTGTTCTTAGAGTCCATGCAAACTGGAGTGAACTAGAGACTATGAATATGAACATGCATTATTCCATTCCGGAATATCAAATGTGTGTCCTTGGTAATGAGACTGATTTCAAAATGATGGTTAAACTTTTAATATCATTGGGGTTAGTTTGAGTTAGAGTCGATATTTCAAGAAATCGTTCAAACCGTACCTGAGACTGCTTCTAATTGTTCGATTAATGAGGACATCCACTCAACCTTGGTCCCAAGCCACACCAAGAAATTATTAACTACTAATTGGTACATGGAGGTATCAGTCGTCGGACAAAAGTACGAGGGTGGGGTGAAAGAATTCGGAATTGCATTACGTAAGACGGCAATCGGCGTTGGTTCCGAACTTGAATTTCTGAAAAATGACACTAAGAGGGTCAAAGCTAGATGCTCAGACCATAATTTCACTTGGTACATTCATGCATCTACCGAGAGTGTCAATGGTTTTTTTTTTATGTAAGAGTAATTAATAACACACACACGTGTGGATCTTGTTTCCCATCACTTAAACACAATCAGATTAATTCTAAGCCGATTTCCTTATTGATATTAGAAGATGTTCGACAGACTTTGGGCACTCATCCAATCGATGTTGTGAAGTTGTTCTCCAGCAAATACGGGTTCTCAATTACTTACAAAATGGCGTATCTTGACATGGAGAAAGCCAGGCAATATGTTCTGGGGACATAAGAGATTCATTTAAGGGATTGAAATGTCTATTTTCTTCACAAGTCTTACCATGGGTCGCACATTATTTTGGATGTTGATTTTTCAAACGACCGTTTCATTAGGATGTTTGTTTCATTTGCGTCATGTATTGAAAGGTTTAATTTTTGTCGACCTTTGATGTTCATTGATGGAACACACTTGTTGGGTAAACTCAAGGGTCACCTTCTCAGGGCTACCGCAAAGGACGGAGATAATGGTAAAATTAGCCTCATACTGTTCTATTTTAATCCTATATTCTGATGAATTAATGTGTGCATAAAAAAGTGCATTTTATCTACTTGCGATTACTAATGTTATGACAGTGTAGTTTAGTATTGTGGTTCCATATGTCAGAGTAGTTGACAATTATCAGGCAAACTCCTCGTACTGTATTTACTATTTTTGCGTAATACACAATTGTCGTGCAAACTCCTCCTATGATCTTAAAACCCTCGTGCAGTAATTCATGAACTCGTATTTTTTGATTTCATAGTATTTCATAATTACCACATTAATATTGCATGTTGTAGTTTCATATTTCAGATTAGTTCAAGATTACAATATAGTTTATGATCACAAAGAATTTCATAATTTATCAAAGTATATGATTGTATCGTAGTTTCGTATATTTAGAGTAATGTGGAATGACATTGAGTTTTTTTATTCAAGTTTAGTTGTATTATCACACTATAATCTTGCGTTGTAGTTTCATATTTCAGAGTAGGTCAGGATCGTCTTGTAGTTTCATATTTTAGAAGATACAATTTGTATATTTTAGTCTAGTATGCAATTCTTATTTGCTAGTCGGGGTTAGCAAACTAATTTATTTTCTCGAGTAGTTTCACATTTCAGCGTATTTTAGTATTATAATTAAGTATTTTAGACTTGTTCAGGATCATATTTTAGTTTATGATTCCAAAGAATATCGCAATTACCACCCTTTTTGAGTGTATCATAATTTTTTGCATTTTTTCTACTTGTAGGGTTGTATCATGTAGCGTTTGCTATGGTGAACTTGAAGAATTCAATTAACTAGCGTTGGTTCATGGCGAATTTGAAGAAAATCTTGTCATTGCATCGTGAAGTAACATTTGTGTCGGATAGGAGCCTTGACCTTCTTGATTTTATGAGTAAGGAGTTCCCCGGGAACCCACACGTACATTGTTTGAACCACTTGATTACCAACCTGAAATATACATATCGAGGTAGGAATTTCTCAAAGAGTTTGCGTGGTCGACTAGAGTGGCTTCTGAAAAATGCAGCACATGCCTCTACGGTGGAAATATTTGAGGATTATAAGGAGAGATTTATTAAAGAGAGCGGAGCTGCGGCTAGGAATTTCCTTGATAACATGGATGTTACACAGTGGGTCAATGCTTATTTTCTGGGCAGACGATATGGGGAGATGAGCTCAAATGCGGTCGAGTTATTTAATAAATGGGTATTAGAGGAAAGAAATCTTCCAAACACTAACCTTGTTGACACCATAAGGATCAAAATGATGGAGCAAATTAATGGTAATCAAATATTCATTATTTTTATTATTGATTGTCAATTTCATACTTGTTAAATACTTGTAAAAAATATGCGGTTTTATCATTTCAATTTTTTTTTTTTTTTTTTTTTTTGCATTTATAAAGCAAGGGAAAGTGTGTCAAGGCATGGACGACTGATTTGTACCCTTTGATTGTCAAAAAGCTTCAATTACTCATTGATCAAGTAAGGTTGTGGCCGGTATCTCAGTCATCGGAGTCAGTTTTTGAAGTGCACATCATTTCATCGGTGGAGGTGAAACTCGATTACCGAACATGCACATGTCGACAATGGAAAATTTGCGAATTGCCATGTTCGCATGCTTTGGCATGCATCTTGTGCACTGGCAGGACTATTTCAACATACGTGGATGAGTTTTACCAAGTTGATGTGCACGTACGTTGTTACTCGTATTCTGTTCAGCCGGTTCCAATGTTAGAAAGGTCACAAGATCCTAACGACTCATGAACAATCATTCTACCAATGACTAAGCGGCCACCTATAAGACCAAGGAAGAAAAATATCTTATCACAAGACGAGCACATACCAAGAAGAATTAAATGTGGTAGACGTGGTCGTGTTGGAATCATAACAAAAAAAAGTACCGAACCACTTCATTGAACACAACATCAAGCTTTTTTATTCTTAATAAAGAATATTATTTTATCCAATAAACACGATTATACATTATTAAAGGTGCGTTGTTATGGAGTAGTCTCAAACTACATTATGACATATAGTTTATCGAGTTTTCCTGAACAACTATTTTATTGAGTTATATTGCATTACCACTTTTGTTCAGAATAAATTTGTAATAATAGTTTGCTATTCTTGTGAGTAGTTGCACATTTTCGTTGAGTAGTTTTGAATTATTAAAAGTAGTTCTCAATTATCATATTAGTTTGGAATAGTTTTAAATAGCGATCATATATCATAGTTTAGAATTTATGTGCATTCCGTAATTATCCCATATAGTTCGCAATTACTCATAACGAAATGTGTTTTCTATGTTGTCGTTTATGATTTAACAAAGTATTCAAGTAGTTCTAAATTATCATTGTAGTTGGGAGTAATTCTGAATAGCAATTATATACCTTAGTTTAGAATTTCATGGCATTTCGTAATTATAACAAAATAGTTCGCAATTAATCATATAACAAAATAGTTCGCAATTAATCATATATTTCACATGATTTTTGAAGTAGTTCTCAATTATTCTAGTATTTTCAGATTTTTACAGCTTAGAATTACAGTGTAGTTCGCAATTTTACTAGAGTAGTTCGCAATTGGTCATATAATAGTGTTTCAGATATTTGTCGTCAATTATCGTAATAGTTGTATAGTAGTGACTAAATTCAATATTGACTATTACATGACAAAGTTCAAGTAGTCTTGAACAACTATTTTATTGAGTTATATTGCATTACCACTTTTGTTTAGAATAACGTTGTAGTAATAGTGTGTTATTCCTACGAGTAGTTGCACATTTTCGTTTAGTAGTTCTGAATTATTTCAAGTAAATCTCAATTATCATATTAGTTTGGAATAGTTCTGAATAACAATCATATATCATATTTCGGAATTTCAGTGCATTTCGTAATTATCTCAAAGTAGTTCGCAATTAGTCATATATTTCACAATATTTTTCAAGTAGTTCTGAATTATTCTAGTATTTTTTAGGTTTTTGCAGCTTCTAATTGCAGTGAGTTCGCAATTTTACTAGAGTAGTTTGCAATTGGTCATATAATAGTGTTTCATATATAGTCATGTATGACTCCACATTATTTCAAGTAGTTTCGAATTATCATAGTAGTCTGACGTGGTTTTGAAAAGCAATACTAAATGACTAAACTCAAGTAGTTCGAAATTTCAGGTAGAATTGAAAGCAGTTCTGAATTATAATAATAGCTTCGAGTAGTTCTGAAATGCAGTTTAGTTCGCAATTTACTATATTATTTCTCAATTAGTCATATAGTAGTGTTTCATATATTTTTTGTGTAGATTATCATAGTAGTTGTACAGTAGTGGCTAAATCCACAATTGACTATTACATGACTAAACTCAAGTAGTTCAAAATCTCAGGTAGAATTGAAAGTAGTTCTGAATTATAATAGAGTTTTCAGATATTTGTCGTGTAGATTATCATAGTTCTGCATTATTATAGTATTTTTCAGTTTTTTACAGTATCTAATTGCAGTGTAGTTCGCAATTTTACCAGAGTAGTTCGCAATTGTTCGTATAATGGTGTTTCATATATATTCATGTATGATTCTACATTATTTCAAGTAGTTATGAATTATCATAGTAGTTTCAAGTGGTTCTGAAAAGCAATAATAAATGACTAAACTGAAGTAGTTCAAAATTTCAGGTAGAACTGAAAGTCGTTTCGAATTATCATTGTAGCTTGGAGTAGTTCTGAATTGTAGTGTAGTTCGCAATTTACTACAATAGTTGATAATTAGTCATATAATAGTGTAGATTATCATAGTAGTTGTACAGTAGTGACTAAATTCACAATTGACTATTACATGACTAAACCCAAGTAGTTTACAATTATCAAAGTAGTTATATATATTTTAGTTTAGAATTTCAGTGAACAATAGAATGCAGTTTTACCAGAGTAGTTCGCAGTTGGCATTGTTGCGTTGAGAGCTGGAGGTTTGCTTGCGCCTTTTCCCCCGACTTAGCATCAATGATCATCTTCTGCATTCACGAAAAACGTAACAATTTCACCGATTTCAAAATCTACACTTGAAATGTCAAAATTAACAACTAACTAGGTGTTAATTTACACCAATGTACCAGTTTCATTGCGTCGGTGAGGTACTTATCTTTTATAGTGCTCTTACGAGGCCTCTTCGAACCTGTAAAACCTCCAATGCTCGTTTCCTACGTCGAAAACTAACAATGTCCAGTGGTTGGCGCCCAAACCATTATTTTTCCCGTGGACAACATTGGAAATAGAATTAGTGCCTCCTCATCTCGTGACCATGTCACAACTTCATTTATCAATTTTTCGCTACTGAACTAAACGATACGCGTCTGCATAAAAATCTTTCATGTAGATGTGACAATGTTCATCACCGCACAATTTATACATACCTGATCTTCTACTATCTCCAAAAACAGCCGCTTGGTGACCACATCTTTCATCTTCGGCAGGTGCCACTTCACCAAATGTGGAACTCTGCAAAAAAGATCATCTCTTTCATCGTGATATGCGCATTCTCGCACAACCAATACTGCAATAATTTGAGAAAAAACAAACCGCGAATCATAATTTATAGATGGTAATAAATATATATTTAAATTAATTTTTTAGATTATTATCGTAGAAGTATTATCGTATTATCGTACAACCTTTCACTTGATATGGATGTTGATGGCTGGAAACCATCAAATCAATGAGCAAGGTTAGTATCTCACCGCTCCAATTATAGTTCCTCATATAGTCAAGTTTATCGACATACTCCACCCAACCCCATGTTAATGTAACACCATTACAGGGGAAAAAATTGTTGCAAATAGAAGTAGACAAAAAAGCCACACTACATCCTCGATATCATCTGGTAAGGCGTCAACACCCCGTATAGTCTGTGATTTTCTCAGCTTGTTTTTAATCAGTTTCTAGTTTAAAACACTATTACCCGCAAACATTCTCGTGCAGAAGCTTCATTCAATATTTCTCCCCATAAACAATTCTATACTTTTATCACCATCGACAATACCGAAAATGAGTTGCACATCCTGCTAGGTCATAACTACTTTAGTCCTGCCTAGCTTGAATTTTTAGCTTCTAGGGTTAAAAATGTACATAATGTCTTTAGAGATATTATCTATCCTCCGACAGTCGGAAGAATCTATCCTACATAAGTAGATGCACTTGAATGAATGGTAGAATGGTGTCTTCCTCACAACCTCAAAATGTTTGGCATTAATTTTGTCATTATATTCAGAAAAAGACGTTAACGATGCTTGGCATGCTACACCGGAATTGCCTGAAAATAAATCATGCACTACGTTATTCAATAATAGTTGATTTGCATGAGTATCGAGCCATCTTTAAATCACAACAAAAACCAACAATGTACAGTATAAGAAACAGGAATACTAAGTTTGTAATTACATACTAATGGAGTTAGTGCTCAGTTTCTTACTCTTTCTTCTTCGTACTTTTCCTCGGAATAGGCATCTCCCTAGGTACCATGAGTAATATACAAATTCTTCAGTTTCACTTATAGTTTAAGTGGTAAAAAATATGGAAAAATCTAACCATTTTACCCTGCTAACATTAACCTGTTTCCATAAATTAAAAAATAAACAAAATCAACCATTGAATGGACAAAGGTTTTTAAGGGTAATGTTGTCTGATCTTAAAATAGTTATGTTTTTGAGAAAGTTTAAATTGAATGTAGTATTAGGGGAGTTAAATATATCTTCAGGAGTAGTTGGAGATTTTCTTTAAAATAAACTGCCCCGTTATTACTAATGACTCAGTCAATCATAAACTATTTACTCAGTTCCAAAACTAGTAAGTCATTACAAATACTTGGAGTAGAAATAATATAGTACTCCCATTAAAATCAAAACTACATGACAAACCGGTTACATATGCATCAGATATTATAAACTACTCCTACAAAAGGTGAGAACCCCATTATGATTCAACCCGCAAAGCTTGTTAATAACTGCTTATAACAAATTGCCTCGTTATTACGAATGACTAAGCCAATCACAAACTACTTATTCAGTTCCAAACTAGTCAATCATATCAAAAAACTACAGTCAAAAAATGATAAACTTGCAGTATAAATATTTTACTAGTCATTCATATCAAAACTACATAACAAATTAGTTACAATAGCAGCAAAAATAATAAACTACACCCACAAAAGGTGAAGAGTCCCATTATGATACAACCTGCAGTTACACAAAATGCTACTAGTCTGCCATTACACAAACTGGCATTACAGCCTACATGACTAAATTTATAACTACAAATCTTCGAAAAAAACAACCTTTGTAAATTGGGCAACCACAACAGTCATACTATACCAATATTGCAAACTAGTTATCATAAGATCACAAGTTAGCATACTCTGTCATTCTCAAAATATCAAACCAATAAACAAAATGAAAAAAATACTTACTTTACAAAATCTACAATCAAACCCAAGATTTCATAAACTAGTAATTAGTACTTATTCATAAATATGCAGTCAAACCCACGATTCATAAACTACACATTGAATCAAAAACTAGTAACTCAATTATAAACTGCACGACTAAATTTAGAATTATACATCGAAGAGCACAACGACTCTTGCTAATTATGCAAGCTCCAAAACTAAACAACTTACCAACAAAAAATAAACTATGTTTGATTCATTCATAAAGGATTCTATTCTCGCTTCCCCCAATGTTTAAAATAATAGAAAATAATTACAAACTACTCAAAAAAAACAACTTCAGCAATTAGAAACTATGAAAATGATTGTCACCCAACTTACTTGTTATGGGAATTCTTCTTCGCCCTTCTCGACATATTTCCAGGGTTAAGTAGTTTGTAATATATTTTCTATTATTTTAAACATTGGGGGAAGCGAGAACTAGAATCCTTTATGAATGAATCAAACATAGTTTATTTTTTGTTGGTAAGTAGTTTAGTTTTGAAGCTTGCATAATTAGCAAGAGTCGTTGTGCTCTTCGATGTATAATTCTAATTTAGTCCGTGCAGTTTATGATTGAGTTACTAGTTTTTGATTCAATGTGTAGTTTATGAATCTTGGGTTTGAGTGCGTATTTATGAATAAGTACTAATTACTAGTTGATGAATCTTGGGTTTGATTGTAGATTTTATAAAGTAAGTATTTTTTTCATTTTGTTTATTGGTTTGATCTTTTGAAATGACAGAGTATGCTAACTTTGTGATCTTATGATAACTTAGTT
>BMAC01001102.1:95106-130839 GCA_014905375.1 Phtheirospermum japonicum
TTACAAATACTTGGAGTAGAAATAATATAGTACTCCCATTAAAATCAAAACTACATGACAAACCAGTTACATATGCATCAGATATTATAAACTACTCCTACAAAAGGTGAGAACCCCATTATGATTCAACCTGCAAAGCTTGTTAATGACTGCTTATAACAAATTGCCTCGTTATTACGAATGACTTAGCCAATAACAAACTACTTATTCAGTTCCAAACTAGTCAATCATATCAAAAAATTGCAGTAAAAAAATAAAAACTTGCAGTAGAAATATTAAACTAGTCAATCATATCAAAACTGCATAACAAATTAGTTACAATAGCAGCATAAATAATAAACTACACCCACAAAAGGTGAAGAGTCCCATTATGATACAACCTGCAGTTACACAAAATGCTACTAGTCTGCCATTACACAAACTGGCATTACAGCCTACATGACTAAATTTATAACTACAAATCTTCGAAAAAAACAACCTTTTGGTAAATTGGGCAACCACAACAGTCATACTATACCAACATTGCAAACTAGTTATCATAAGATCACAAGTTAGCATACTCTGTCATTCTCAAAAAATCAAACCAATAAACAAAATGAAAAAAATACTTACTTTACAAAATCTACAATCAAACCCAAGATTCATAAACTAGTAAATTAGTACTTATTCATAAATACGCACTCAAACCCAAGATTCATAAACTACACATTGAATCAAAAACTAGTAACTCAATCATAAACTGCACGGCTAAATTTAGAATTATACATCGAAGAGCACAACGACTCTTGCTAATTATGCAAGCTCCAAAACTAAACTACTTACCAACAAAAAATAAACTATGTTTGATTCATTCATAAAGGATTCTGTTCTCGCTTCCCCCAATGTTTAAAATAATAGAAAATAATTACAAACTACTCAAAAAAAAAAAAAAATCCACTTCAGCAGAATGACCTAACTTACTTTCTTATGGGGGTTCTTCTTCGCCCTCCTCGACATATTGCCAGGGTTATTTATAACCGACCAAATCAACTAAACTTCAAAGAGAATTTCATTGATTTCTCTGCCCAACTACCGATTTCAAACTATCCGGCCACCCATTCCGCTCTCTAGGTTCGTATCGAATTCAATTTGTGGGAAGATTGAAATTATGCATACATACGGTCTTCAGGTTTATTTAACCGGAATCATACACATCTCCCTCCGACTGCAAACTGATTTCCAGAATCACTTCCAATTTCGCAAGTTGTCGGGTTTCAATTGGAGCAAAACTTGAAATTTTGAGGCCGAATCTCAAAGGAATATCAATTGGTTTATGCGGGTATTTCTAAATTGGAAATTGATTTACAGAATCAGTTCGAATTTTTCTTGGTTTGGGTTTGCAATTTTTTTTCGAGATGCGAAATTAAATTTTTTGTTTTGGATTCAATTATGTGTAACATACAAAGAGGAGAGAGATGAAAGAAAGATTTAATTTCACATGCGTGACATACATGTATTAATATCACAGGGTAATATTATCTAAACTTACCATATTAGGATTATTAAGAAAGTTTAAATTTGATAGGACTATTAGAAATATTTTTTTGTCTATATATATAAAAAAGGCTAGAATTTCTAAACATGTTTTCCAAGATTTTCCCGCTAATTTCATTTACTATTTATAGTAATGCCTATTTATTATTTATACAATTATTTATGTAAATATAATTTTGGTTGACATTCTTTTTGGATGATAATTCCTATATCTAATGGGAAAATGATTTATGCATATATATATTGATCATGTATGGTGAATCATATACCTCATATTAACTAAATTATGCCATTAATGAATCGTTTCTTTATTGAAAATAGACAAATCCCCATATGTATTTGAACATTTACATTTCAATCAAAATTTAATACGATATTTACCATGTTAGCTTTGAATTATTACATTTCGATAATTACTGCATTTTAATTGCAACCGTTTATAATTAATAATAAAACTATTTAACTTAATTAAAATTTATTATAATGTTTCAAATAATTCTTCTACCACTTTTATTTTGCCATATTATTTAATCAACAAAAGTATATGTATGTATTAATTTGGTGCGAAATGTGCTTGATTTGTTTTAAAATATAATTTTTAATTAGATTTTAAAAATTTCATTGAATAGCTTATGATAGTCAACATGAGCAATTAATGGTTTATTGATAGTTTTGAATTAAAATTATTTTGTTTGGTAAGTAAATTAAACAAGTGTAGTAATTATAAATCGTATTCACCCAATTATAAAATATATTTATAAAACTTGACTTATTATATAGATATAAATATAAATTTATTTATTAATTTAATAACTATGACATAGATTACAAAGGCTACCACTACGATTGCTTCCATAATAAATAATGAGGAAAATATGGCCTACATTACATGTTTAGTTCTAATGAAAACTTTAATTTTTAAAATCACTTCTTCACCAACAACGACACCAATAATAATCATCGTCATCTCCCACCATAGTGCATTCTATTTATAGTAACTTATTTAATATTTATTTAATTATTTAATATTTCCGATTAAAATTTACTTTACTTACCAAATAAGTTTATAATGCATTAAATGAATTAAATATTATAATTTTTAACATTTCAAATTTTTTATTCTAATTAACTTTATTGTAAGATTTGATTCTATCGTATTTGTAGACAAATATTTCATGCATGTTGGACAATTAAGATATTACTTGTATTAATGTTAATACTTAAATTAAATAATCTTTATCATAATGGTAGAATATGGTGATGGATGAAGAAATATTTTTTTTATACTATGAAAATAATTTAGTCATTTTCTTCTTCAAATATTCGTGAAAAAAAACATGTTACTAATTCTTAATAATGGTAATCTTTTGTTTATTAATTTTTTTTTAAAGCAGATGAAATGTATCATTGGGATCAACTAATTTTCTTCATACCAGTTTTAAATTCTTTGTTGATTCTTTATATGTTGATCATATTCTTATAGAATTATATTTTGTCTCTTAATCAATCTGAGGTATTTAATTTGGTTTCTTTTTATCGAAAACAAAACAATAAGTAAAATGAAAAAAAAATATAATTTTTAAAGAAAAAAAAATAGAAGTAGAAGCAAAAGTTGGCTTGATCCTTTTTTTTTCATTTTGCATTCATCAAAGTTATTCAAAAATTCTTATTTTGTAAAATTAAATAGGTTATATGATTTTATTTTTCATTTGATTGGTGAAAATAATTTATTTTAATTTGTATATTACTTGAAATTACTCATAAAAAACATTGGTTAGATAAGTGGGTCTTTTTTAACTCACTTAGGTCAAACACTGTTTTGCCCTTGCAAAACAGTTTGTTCGAGACTTAGACATGGTTTAGTTTTAGATCGATCCATCAGTTTGGTACGAGTCAAAAAGTAATGTTATATAGAAAATGTGAATCATTTGATAAATTCAAATATAGTAAAATACATAAAAAATTATTCTACGACATATTATTAAGTAAAATCAAAAACTATTTAAATCAAATAAATAAATGTGATATGAAATCTAAATCATTAAATCACACCTTTAAAAATTTAAAATTTGTAATCATTTGTCTTCAATGACTTTTTTGTTTTTAACATTAACATAACTTTGGGGACTACATTACAAGATATCCAAATTATAGATATATTTTTATAAGTTATTAAAAGGTGATTGCTTGATACGACGTAATATTTTAAAACTATGATTTAATTGATCTAAATTGAATCGCATGCCAATAATTACTAAAAGGTGTTTGTATAAACTTATAATCTTTTTGAAATATTTTTTAAGATATTTAAGAGCATATAAACTCTTTAAATTTGTTATAAAATTTTTAAAAAGAACTTATAATATACAAAAATAAGCTTTTTAAGATCTTATAAGCTCCTAAAAAGTAAGTATCTACACCCCACCTTATTTTTAGCATTGTATAAGTTTTTTTATATTTTGCTTATTATGTAAGGTTTAACAACTTATTTTTAAAATAAGATCTAATAGTTTATTAGTTCTTGAAACATCTTATAAGATGTAGCAGCAAATAAGATTTTTATATATAATTTTACCCAAACACCCTCTATTGGGTGGTTTAGTATTAAAATATTTAGAAAGTCCAATGTATATTAGTTTTTAAATGTGTATTTTTTTTAATTCAATTATATAATCAAATTTTTTGTTTCTTTTTTTTTAAATTACAAATCAATTTGTTTGTTTTTTTCTAAATTATATAATCAATTTTAATTATGTGCATATGGTTTCTTTAGAGTATACATGAGTTGAAGTATTTTTTCACATTTTATACAATTTAATATAAGAGATCGGTTATAAGATATTCATGATCAATTTTCAATACAAAGATTATTAGCCAAAGGATGCATGTTTTTTTTTTTATATTAAAAAAAGTTTAATAATCTATTCATCATGTAAGAAATATTAGAAATTTAATATTGTGCTAAAAGTGAATAATGTGATTATTTCACGAGTGACTTATGGGAAGAGTTTGGAAAAATTAGTATATGATGATAATCAATTAAAAAATAATTAAAAACTTAATTTAGTCCAAAATAAATATTTCATAATTTATATATATGAAGTTATTTTTTATTACATCACACTTAATCTTAAAAAAAAAAAAATCCTCTTAACCCGTTTCCTAGGTGATTCTAACTGAAAACCTAATCTCATATAGAAAAATTGAAAAATTTCTTCCTAACATGTTCCATATGTGATTTGAGTGAACACTCTTACCATCATATTTAATTTACTTTGTTAAATTTGTAGTAATTATCTTAATAATAATATAATATCATAATTCTTGTATACATTGAATTCACACGGTGCATCGTAACTTATTTCGTGCATCGCACTTATACTCCATGGGTAAAATTAGAATTATTGTGTATTAGCAAAGTATACTCTTAATTAGTTGGGCGCACACACTCGCTCTCTACCCTTTCCTTAATTTCGGACCACGTGTTTCTTGTTGAGATATGAAGAGTTGGAAGAAGATAAATAAAATTTCTAAAAAAGGCAACTAATTAACAATATGATCATAAGTCGTCCACTAATTCATATTCTCCAAAACAGAGAGCATGTGATGTGTAAAAATTAGGTTAGCTATTTTAACTAAAATAGCTTAAATTTAAAGAGTATTGTTGAAGATGCTGTTACAAAGTAGAAACATCAGATTTACTAGGTATTTCTAATTACTCAATGTAATTTTTTTAATTAGTTCTATATATGCGCAACAGGTGGTTTTAATTTCCTCATGATTCGGGAAATGGACCCAAATCCCATGATTCATAATCACTATAAATAAACGATGGAGTAACACTCAAGTTACTCAAGAAAAAGTTGAAAAATCGTTTTAGGTTGGGTTTGGTAGGGATAAGGTGAATGAGTTGAAAAAAATCCATCAATTTTTCTCACTGAAATCCACGTGGCAACCCTTCATTCACGCCCCTATTTACGCTCTATTGCATTTATATCAAAATTGTGCTTAAAAAAGATAATTTCTCGTCTTTCGAGTCAACCCCATATTTGACTTCAGTTCTTGGAGAGAGATGGATGAAGGGTAAAATCGCCAATTCAGCTGTGTTGGATACACAAAAACCGCTCTGGCACGAAAGAAGAAAAGAAGAAAACAGAAAATAAAAACAGAATCAGACAAAAAGGATAAGAAAAGAAATTAGGATTGGGTAAAGCTGAGATTTAGACGGCCAATCGTTTTCGGGGACTGTCGGTGCCCCTTAAAATTACACACAGTGGGGGTGCCTTTGTGGGTGTACTCATCTATAGATACGCACACCCATATATAAATTCACATCACGATTCATGATTAATCAATCAGTCACATGATGATTTTTCCTAATTATTACTACTATTTATTTTATAAAAAGAGTATTATTTTACTTAAACCTGAAAACAAGGAAGAAAAAAATATGATTAAACAAACCATTCTAAGCGCGGCCAATATATATAAAAGCACACTACAGTCTATAACCACTGCGCACTTCTCACTGCTCACTGTTTCTTTCTCTCTCTAAATCTATAAAAACACGCAGAGATATATACTCACACGCAGAGAGCTGAGAGGAGAGAGAAACTGAGATCTGCATCAATGGCCGTGGATCCGAGGCAAATACTGGCGGGGGTGTTGACGATGACGATGTTCGTAATGCTCGGCAACATGATTAAGCGCGACCACTTCGATGATGCTCGCGTATATTTCTACATATCCACATTATCTTCTGATGCGGTTTTTTTTTTCCTGTTTGTTGAAATTGCTGATTGATTACCTTTTTTTTTGGTTAATTAATCTAAACTACTCGGATGTAGCAATGCGCGTGCAAGTTCATTTATGAGTGTTTGTGTGTGTTTTATTTGGAGTTTTGATGGATATGATTTGAGATTGATTGATTAGGTTCGATTTGTGCTCGAGCTTTGACTATTTAGTGTCGTTTGGTTGTGATTTGTTGACTGTGGATTAGATTTGGTTTATATGCATTTGTTCTGATCTGAAATTGGTATCCGATGTGTCTTTGGTAGTTGGTAGCAAAGATGGATTGATTTATTATAGTTTTGGAGATTATATTATCTCTGGTTGAATAATCATTCTGCTTTGATCTACTTTTGTTTTAGACTAACAAAAAGTGAGTATTTGAGCACTATACTGACTGTCAGTTTATCTCTCTGTGTTGATTTTTCCACTTTCCAAAGCCAACCGTTCACGACACGAATAAGGCATCGAAGCACGGCCTCGCTAGTGTGGCGAAAGGGGTCGATGAGCCTTGGAAGGAGGATGGGTTGACCTTAAAGCCATGCTGGCAGAAGCCAGTCTTGGGTTAGTATTACATTGAATTTCTGGAAATTTTCAGCATTGGTTTTGTAGTGTTGTTAGTTTTGTGCGCGTCTTACTTTTTTGTTGTTGTTGACAGAGGAAGCAGATGAATCACAAGGGTTCGTCACTTTCTCGTTAACTAATGGCCCAGAATACCATGTCTCTCAGGTAGCTTGATTCTTATTATCTAGCATTTTTTATTTATTAGTAAACATAAATGCTCTTCTTGTTGTCTTTTTCCATTAATTTTAATTTCCCTTTTAACATTTCATCATTCCCTGGTAATCATGCAATTCAGGTTTCTGATGCGGTTGTGGTTGCAAGATATCTACGGGCAACACTTGTAATCCCAGACATTAGAGGAAGCAATCCTGGTGACAAAAGGTTTGATATCGCTCCTAGCTGTAATAAATGGCACAAACCTTCAAGGCTTTTCAAGCAAAGTAGTAATTTTCTTAGACGAGAGGAAAAAGAAAGATTTGAAATATGTGTTTGACCTTCTCTTTCCTATTTAATTTCTCACCTGCTCCCTTTTTAGATGATTTTCAGTTCATTTATGGCTACAAAAGAGCATGTATAGTTTGATTAAGATTTTCATGTTTTGGGTCAACCCTCATTAAGTATGGATAATGTGATATGTAACTTTCAGGAACTTTGAAGATGTCTATGATGTTGACAAATTTATAGCAAGCCTAGATGGCGTGGTCAAAGTCGTTAAATCTCAACCCACTGAATTATCAGCTCGTAATCTTGCAGTAGTGAAAGTCCCTAATCGGGTCACTGAAGAACATATATCAGACAATATCGAACCAATTTTCAGGGCAAAGGGAAACGTAAGGCTAGTTACTTATTTCCCATCTGTGAACATGAAAAAGAATAAAGAAAAGACCAACACGGACTCTCTTGCGTGTTTGGCCATGTTTGGAACCTTGGAACCTCAAACGGAAGTTCGTGAAGTGGTTGACTCCATTATTGACCGCTTGAAAACCGTCAGTAGGAGGTCGAATGGACAGTTTGTGGCAATTGACTTGAGGATTGACATATTGGAGAAAAAGGGTTGTCATAAAAATGGTGGCTCTGGATCGAAAAGCTGTTATGGCCCGCAAGAGATAGCTTTGTTTTTAAAGAAGATCGGGTTTGAAAAGGACACCACTGTTTATGTGACCCAAACAAAATGGCATAGCAGCCTCGACGCTCTAAAGGACTTCTTCCCAAAAACTTATACGAAGGTAAAAAAATAAAAATTCTTATTTGAATATAATCATTATGTCTAAGGTTAACGATCCTTAACATTAAATGTCAACTTAACACTTATTGCCTTCAAAACTACTGCAGGATTCTATAATGCCCATGGAGAAAAAGGACAAGTTTCTAAACTCGGACACTTCCGAATTTGAAAAAGTAATCGACTATTATATTTGCTCGGAGAGCGATGTTTACGTTCCAGCCATATCGGGCCTGTTTTACGCCAATGTTGCTGGAATGAGAATAGCTTCTGGACGAACACAAATACTCGTTCCCGAAAATATTCCTGGTTCATCTGCGGCTTCTGAAGATTTCATATCTCATTATGTTACAAAAAAGAATCACTTCGCGTATTCGTGTTACTGCTAGTTCAAGGAATGGGCAAAAATCCTCTCATACGAAATTGGATTGACGTTCTATTTATTTATACACATGGCAAAGGTTCGTTTGGAAATATGTTTGGAATTTGATTTTTCGGCAGGAGAGATATCTCTCTGTGCTTTCGCCTAAAGGGTTTTTGGTAGGCTTGCAGACTTGCTACAATGTAATGTAATAGTTGGGACGTTCTATTTATTTGAATGTGTTGCAAAACATTGCTGTAATTCATGTTTGATGTCGTAATTGATGTCAGATTAATGTTTAATACCGTCAATGAAGAAATGTCTATTGCCCACCAAATGTTACTAGACTAATTATGTGAGCAGTTATGATTTCTTCGAGAAAAAAAAAAATTTCGAACCACAAAATGTCATGCCAGTCTAATTTGATAATAGTAATAGATGATTATAGAAGATATGCGTTTGTGGAGTGGAATGTGTATTAAGACTTCCTATTGCTAAAACATCCCGTGTACAGATAATTAAACTATCTACAATTATATAGTAAAAATACTTGAATAAAATTTCAATCAAATCCAAAGTCACTGGGCCAGCATGCTATATGATACACTTCTGAAAACATAATTTTTACAGTCAAATGTATTTATTTTTTTTTACTTCCTGCTGCTCGCGTCTTCATGGATGGCCAATATATGAGAATTTTAGCTAGAGTTGCCTGCATTACGAGAAGCAATCAACCTCTGGTATGGCTTTATGAAGACCTTTGCTAGAGGTGTTTTTGGAACTGGAATGAATTTACCAGCAACAGCAAGAGGCCAACTATAAGAAACAAACAAACAAACAACAAAAATTAAAATCAGTACAAATTCTAGCAAAAGTCAATTTCCACAAGTTTTATGCCTGGTGATTGATCAAGAATTTTAGTATTGACCGGTAAGTTTTTTTTTTGAACTATACTAATAGCAAAGCAAGCACACAAACCTGATGATGCCTATAAGAACGCAAAGTATCCATAATTTAAAATCCAGCTTCACGGTGGAGGTGAACTTCCCAAGGAATTCGACGATGATTATCTAGTGAAAAAAGGAACATGTGTTAAAAACCATGTAAAAAAAAAAAAGAGAAAGGGTCCAAATCGTAAAATGTCATAAATATCATGTCATCCTTCACCTGAAGTATAAATGTACTTCCGACAATTCCAGTGAATAGTGGGTTCTTGGTCACTCCTGTAAAGACATTCAGCTCCTCTGGTTTTCGAGCATTGACCTCATTGAAAATCTGTAAATCGAAAAACAGAAGTTGAATTATTAATCTGACAAGTATGGGATATTCATGTTAAACTCATCAAGTTTGTTTGGCTCATTCGTTCGAATTAGATTAAACTTACTTGGCAGAGAACAAATGCATTGAATACCACAGTGTTCTTCACCATGGTTGAATGTTCTATCTGGTTCGGGTCCAGGTTGAGAATACGCATGCCAGCGAAGTTGAGAACAAGGAGGACTGCAATTTGATATACAGCCTGCAATATATAAAGTAGAATGAAATGTTATTTCTATAGTTCTTTCTAATTGTATTTATTTTTAAAAAAGGGGGACAAAATAAAGAGTAAATTCCATTAGATAACAAGGTAATACATACCTGTATAAGCAAGTTCCTCCACATGATATTTGTTACGAGTGGCTCTCTGAAGGATTTAAGAATAGTTAAGTACAAGTTATACTCTCAATATAAATAACATACTAAAACAGGAAGCTGTTATAATCAAGAAATAAACATCTAATCAATTAGAAATGGTTGAAAGCCCAACCTGCGTCCAACTGGAGTTCTATCCATAAGATGATCAGTTGGTGGTTCAGTAGCCAGTGCCAAAGCTCCCAGAGTGTCCATGATGAGATTAACCCAAAGAAGCTGCACCGGAAAATAAATATTATAAGGGCTTATAAATTTATATAATATAACATGATTCCATGAAATTCAAAAAACAATATTGTATTGAGAGTAAGTGAGACATTGTACCTGCACTGTATTTAGAGGAACATCACCCGAGGAAATTGCAGCAACAACATTTATGGTAAGAGCCGCAACATTAACAGTGAGCTGGAACTGGATAAACTTTTGTATATTTGCATACACAGAGCGTCCCCAGCGAACAACCTGCGAGAAGCAAATCGAAATGTGATACACTGATACACGAGGAATTAAGAAAAAATACCCTTACACTGTTTAAGAACAAAATGTCCCTCAACACTAACCTTCACAACTGAAGCAAAATTGTCATCCAAGATAATGATGTCGGAGCTTTCTTTTGCAACTTCAGTTCCTTGTATACCCATGGAAAGACCTATATCAGCCTACAAATAGAAAAGATAAAATGTATTAGTGATATAATAAAAAGGACTAATAACCAAAATTTTACATAATTGATGTCTACAATTTATGTTAAAAAAAACAATAATTTTTAATTTCTCTAAGAAATCACACAAAGACTACGAAAACTACTTACTGTCCAAAAGAAAGATGATCGGTTACCCACCCAAGAAGTTTCTATTTATATAACAAGCTTATAATAACTATAATTATCGAATTATAGTTCGACAGATTAATCTCGTGAAGACTACGTGGAAAGATCATGGGAATTTTTTGAGAGAGAGAGAGAACATGGGCTTGTGCATATCAAACCTCATGCAATGCTGGAGCATCATTAGTTCCATCTCCAGTTACAGCAACAACTTCACCTTGTTTACGCAGAGTTTGGACGAGTAAAAGCTTGTCAGTTGGAGAAGACCTTCCCATAACCTTCGCATGATAAACACGTGTTAATAAATAGTTATGATCAATATATATGTAGCTTGCTATTAAATCAGAAAGGTGAAATTCTTGTTAAGACATACTGAAATCTTTTGTGCAACTTGTTCTCTCTCCTTTTCAGACATTTCCCGAAACTTCTTCCCTTCTATGACATAGGGCTCACTTGTGTCTGAATCTGGAGAAAGGATACCACACTCCAGAGCAATTGCTTTGGCTGTCTGAATGTTATCTCCAGTTACCATTCGCACCTGATGATTGAAACACACAGAATAACCAGTCACGACATTTGTTTTCTTCACTTTTAATTAATCATGATAATAGAACAATGCACGTTCGGTCTCATTATACAAACAAAGAGTTTTAAATTATATGTAAATTAAAAATCTTTCCAAGCGCAAAAGCTCTTTGAAAATTTCTTTAGCTGCTTACTATGAGCATACATGGGCATAACTATGAAATATAGACAAAATAAGCACCTTAACACCGGCATGCTTGCAGAGTTCCACTGCTTCTCTGACACCTGGACGACAAGGATCCTGTATAGAGAATGTGGTAAATAATAAATATACAGGAAACCGATGAAAAAAAAAAGAATATTTAGAAAAAAATGCATAATAACAACAATTTAGCTTCCAGCTGTGTGTTTTAAGGGGGGAAAAGGAAATGAGGATTCAAATAATAACTCATCGAGTTCACTACCTTAATACCAACAATAGCCACCAAAACCAGATCATTGTCAGGTAAATCCCACTGTGCCAGCTGTTCTTGATCAGTAGGAACCTCATCTGCTTCACATGTTCTGTAAGCAATGGCAACGCACCTCAAGCTTCTAGCAGCCATATTATCGATAGCATCTCTAAGGACACTCTGGAATAAAAAGTGCATTACAATTTTAATTTAATGAGTACTTATTTATGAACACGTTAATATGTGCCATCAGAAATTTCTGTGTTAAATCAACAGGTGATGAAAGACCAACCTTTTGCTCTTCAATGGACTGCAAGGAACCATCTATATCAATGTACTGAGAACATGCGGCAAGAATTATCTCTGCTGCTCCCTTCCAATGTACATGAACTTTTGATCCGTTCTGAAAAATTGTCAAACTATTTGTTAAGTTGTTGAAAATAGGAATAAGAAAAAAAAGTAATAATTTAGTACCATTCGTTACATATTTTAACTATCTCATCTGCTTTGATTAAAACATGTAGAAGTTCCTTCTCTGAAATATGGGTTTCTCTTGAAAACAAATAAAACTACACCTCTTGATGGTTAATGTAGTGACATCAAATAAAATTGTGAAAATAGTATGTTGAGCACTAATTTTATTAGACTTAAATTTTATTCCTAACTATTCAGACATTATATCGATCAAGGCTATTTTATTTTTTAATAAAAGAGAACAATTAATATAAATCAATTACCTTGCCTCTTACTGCGACACCCCCTCGCTTTTTGGTAGAATTGAAAGGAGAGACATGGAGAACAATGGATTCTGCTCTCACGACATCAAATTTCATTCCCATCTGCAAAGTTTGGTTAATACAGATGAGATGATCAATACCTGAGTTGGTCAAAGTTGAAATATAAAAGCTACAGAACAGAATGAAAATACCTTGACAGCCCATTGAAGGATAGCCTTTTCAGTTGGAGATCCAGAAACCTCCTGAACACCATCCTGATTTTTATATAAAGGAAAAAAAAAAGAATGAGAAAGCTCCACTCATATATAAAATTGCAAGGGCATTTGTTATCTATTACTCGTGTATGAATGAAGAATTGTAATGTGTTTCTCTCTCAGAATTCACTTCCTTTACTTCAAAAGATTATAAAAATACCCATTGATGAAAGATTACCTTAGATAGAAATACACTGCCAGCAGTGTTCTGTGCTACTCCCTCATCTAGCAGAGACGAAACTGTTGCATGCAACTGTGAACCCTCTTCGGGAAGATCAATCTTCGTTTTCCCAACATAAGCCTCAACTACAGTCATCTGTGTCAATATGCAGAAACAAAAAGGGTAAAACTATTAATACACACAAACTTCTGTTTTTTAGGGGGTGGTGAGAATCTACAACGGAAAGTAAAATGACCTGATTCAGGGTCAAAGTTCCAGTCTTATCACTGCAAATGGTTGTTGCAGATCCCATAGTTTCACAGGCTGAAAGCCTGCGCACCTGAAGACCGGTTCAAAAATCATGTAAAATATAAAATCCTATTAATAATGAGACTGTAATACAATTAAAATAAACAAAGATTCTGGGAAAAATGAATTCTACATACCAAAGCCTTGTCAGCCATCATCTTTTTCATGGAGTAAGCTAGGCTGTCGGAGATTCAAGACAAGTCAAAATCAAAGAGCACAAGATTTGATTTATAAGGGTACATTTGATGATACTTACGTCAAGGTTACAGCCAAAGGAAGCCCTTCTGGGGCTGCAACCACCACTATTATGACCTAAATATTACTTTCAGTCAATGAAGAGAGAGAAAAAACGATGCTTTAAATGTAATATTGCCTTCTTTTTTTTTCTTTTTTTTTTTGCCATTTCAGAATGTTGAAACTTACAGCAGCAGTTATAATATGTATCACTCCATCAACTGCGTGGCCGAGGCTGGTACTACCACGGACAAACTGAGCAGACCCATCGGGATTCCGTGAAGTCCCAGAGAAAAACCTGAGGTAATTAATTGTTAGTGAAAAGTGATATTCAGAATGTGATCACGTAACTAACTATATACAAGAAAACACTGCCCTATATTACCTAGCCAAGAGAACAACAAGCACCAAAAGAGCCACGGAGAGACCAACGATGCCTATGAAAGTCGCAACACCATTCAGGCGCACCTGTGACGTATCATCATGATCCATACTCAGTTTGAATATTTTTCACGCGCCAAAACAATGAACCATAAGAGTTAATTATCATGTAAATACCTGCAGAGGAGTTTCTTCACCGGTATCTTCTGATATACTAGCCATCAACAATCCCCATTCCGTGTTGATTCCCACACCGGTTACCTAAAAAAACTTCACATTAAATCACACCAGAAAAGAAAAGAAAAAATAAAACTGCAGGTGAAAAAGATTTGTTTTTCTCTTACCAGCATGGTTCCAGCACCATCTGCTACCTTGCATCCGGACATCAAAAATGGAGACTTGTGGTCTTTTTGGACCTACATAATGGCATTATGTGTGAGAAGGAAAAGATCAATAATCTAAAAAACAGTAACTGAACAATAACGTCTAATCAACTTACAATCTTGCTTTCTCCAGTCATGCTGGATTCATCAATGGCAAGGGAATGGCCACTCATCAAGACTCCATCGGCAGGAACCTGTGAAGAACACACCAAAATAGTTTCAGATAGTAATGTATGGCTCACGAAAGCAACTAGACAACTCTATCAAATCATTTATTACCTGATCACCTATCTTGAGTGGTAGTACATCTCCAACCACAATATCATATATTGAGATCTTATCTCTTCTGCCACCTCTGATCACCTATGCATAAGTTTAAACATGAGAGCACTTAAATTATCGATCACCTTATTGACCTAAAGAGACGTATAACAAAAAGTTAAAATCTGTATAGATTCATGACTAAAATAAGATTACCTCAACTTTGATGTTCCGCTTCTCCTCGTTTAAATTTTGAAACTGGAGAGACTGACGGTAATCGCTTGTTGCTAAATAAATAAATAAATAAATATAATAAATGGATTCAACTAATTGTTCGATCATGGAAACATGGGTAAAAGACAAGGAACAACAGAATAAACAGCAAATGCGTATTTTCCTACCTGTAACAAAAATAACCAGAAGAACTGCAAAGGTAATGCTCCCTCCATCATACCATCCTTCTTCCAGGCCCTGGAAAAACAGAATAAACGTTAATTAGACCTGAAACAAACTAACAATCAAATTTCTTTTGTTATGTTGACTATGCAGCTGATAGAAAAGGTAATGCAGGCCTGTAAACTTAGATGGTATATCTTTGGAATTGACTGTCACAAATTTGAGTTTTTTATGCTTTACACAAAAGTCTCTTTCAAGTTCACAAAAAGAAAACATGCACAGTAATTTGTGATAAAACCTAGCAATAGTGCTTTTAAAATTTTCCAAAAGTTTATATGAAGAAATGCAAAATAAGCATACAGACAGTCCAACAAATAATAAACAACTGCAAACAATGAACATGAGAAGGGTTGTATTCCGAGATTACCTCCGTTTTTATTCCAAGAGCCAATGAAGCCACAGCAGCTATGATTAGAATAATGAGGGTCAAATCCTGCCAAGCTTCCCATAGGAACCTCTGCAGAGCATCCAATGTCAAAGAAGCTAGCATAGATAGATAATTGAGCACAAAAATAACACTCTAGACAAAATATTACCAAGAAACTCCGACCCTTTTTAATGGGATACGTATTTGACCCAAAGGCATTCCTTCTTTGTGATAACTCATTTTCGTCTCCAGAAATCCCTCTTTCGGTGTCTGTTTTTAGCATTTCTGATAACCCTTTAATCTGAAAAATGAGGTTAGCTTATTTGCAGGCTCACGAAATCCCCGAAAAAGATGTAAAAAAGTAGCCGTACCCCTCCATATTGCTGCATTGCAGCAATATTATGATCCCTGGTCATTGAAGCAAGCTGCTCAAGTCCAATTCCATATTCCCCATTTGGAGATGGAGGAGTTACAGCAGTGCCTAACACTGAATCAAGTAAAATAAATAAGGAGAAAAAAAGAGGAAAACGCAAACCATAATTTAAGAAAAATCTCCAAACGCTAATGTAGAAGAGGTATTAGACAAGAAAATACCGATTGCTCGTTGTCCTGCCAATTTGAAGAGCAATGCAGCCTACAACCGAAAAAAGAAAACATTAATAATTGAAAGAAGAATTTATTACAATCAGGAAGAATGTGTTTTAGCATTACCCGTATGACTTGAGCATGTGCTCTAATCATCCGTTTCCTTTTTTCTTGCTCTTCCTCTTTTTTCAAGTCTAATGTGTAGCGAAACCGACGGGAGGCATTAAGCACAAGGGCAGCTTGCTGTGAAGGACCACGAGTTGCACAATCAGAAAAAAGGATTATGAACTAGTGGGTGATAATAATAATAATAATAATAATAATAATAATAATAATAATAATAATAATAATAATAATAATAATAATAATAATAATTGCTATTGATAGATAGCATGCTCATGACAATTATATCACTAAGCCACATTTCTTTTGTAATGCTTAGGATCATGTTGAGCTCAAGCCAATGAGTTATAGAAATTTCATAGAACTCAAACAAAACCCACACATTTCAATTTTCACACACAAAACATATTTTGCACTAAAAACTGTATTGTATATTAAACAACAATCGAGGAAATTTGTAAAATTCGTGATGGATTTGAAGCCTTCACAGTTCCACATTACACCCAAACAAGAAATGTAAATGTATTGGTTTCAAATCCCTAATCTCATCAGTCAATAGCATTTTATAATAGCTAATTGGATACAGGAAAGAAAAAGAAAAACACAAGTTCGATAACCGATCGTTCAACCCAGAAATTTATATCGAAACCAAAAATCAAAAAGGTGACGTGCATGAAGCAAAAACAGTAGCCATAGCAGAGCCACATATTCTTACCCTCCAGCGCCTGAGCAAATCATGTGAGACATTTTTGGTGTTGCCGATATCGAAAGGATCGGAGAAGTCCGCATCTCCCTCCCAGCCACCGTCGTCAACGGCGGTGGACGAGGCGCCAGCCTCGATGTCGTGGAGAACCGCGACGTCGTTGCCGGTTGTCATGTCGGCGGTCGGCGCGGTATGAGAGAGATGGCACCGCCGCTTCCACGGAGCCACCACTCCGTCACGAATATAAACGGTGGGGAAAAAAGTGCGAAATTAGGAATTGAAAAAAATAAATGAGAAATTGTGATAATTACGGTGATATTGATAAAAGGCGTCGGAGAAAAATAATTAATCAAATCAACCGCGCATTGAAGAAATGAGTCGTACATTGGGCTTGCGTTTATTGGAGTGAATGGCTCTACTATTTTGCGTTTGCTTCTGTGGGAATCCGATTCAACCGCGATGCCGCGAACAAGGATCGATGTGAGAGAATGCTATTATCCCGGCAATTCTTTTGAATTTCCATTTTTACCATGGTAATATTATTTTTACTTATTTTTAATGGCATGATCAACAGAAATATTATATAATCAACGGCATCAAATGAAGCACTGAGTTTGCGGGCTCAAAAGACGCTTCCCGCGCAGAAGATTCAGGATATACATATATATATATATATATATATATATATTGCTCCCACCTGACTTGACTAATTTTATTATCAAAAATCAAGTAAATGTTTTAGTTTACTGGAAATGATCAACCAATCGAGCCAGGATATTAGTTTCCATTTTTCATATAATTTTGGGTTTTGAGAAGATGCAAATTTTAATTTTCAAGTATAGATTATCGAGCGGGTAAATGCTGACTTGAAGATTATACTTCCTCCATCGAGCTATATCGATCGCAATTTGGAAAATAATTGTCAGTTATCGGTCAAGGATGATCAATTGTAAGAGTTTAAAAATATTGATCGACGATGTGAAATAAACATAGTAATAAAACTACAAATGTTGTGTACCATAATTTTTTTTATAATTTGTAAAGTACATTTCATAT
The DNA here is from genome assembly GCA_014905375.1 of Phtheirospermum japonicum. Lineage (NCBI taxonomy): Eukaryota > Viridiplantae > Streptophyta > Magnoliopsida > Lamiales > Orobanchaceae > Phtheirospermum > Phtheirospermum japonicum. Next base: position 113,079 of record BMAC01001102.1, read on the forward strand.
AATAAAAATCATTCGGGATGGTTCTTACCGATAAATAAATAAATAAATAAATATATATATATATATATATATATATATATATATATATAAACTTAATATACATACATACAATTATTTATTTAAATATTTTAATACATTCAAACTAATTATTTTAATTTTAGATAAAATAAAATAAAAAATTATCGTGAAACGCACGGGTACAATACTAGTTTATTTAAATAGAGAATAATTGTTACTTTAAACTTTCTTAATAATAATTAAATGTTTAAATATTATTTTACTATTTTTAGTTCTACCTTTATTATTTCACACTTTTAATTATTTTAAACAAAATAATATTATGATCATTTGATACCGATAATAATAACACCGTCTTTCTTCATTTTTATAAAATGCTCAATTACGAACGGACATAGTAAAATGGATAGTATAAAATAAGGTTTTAAAAGAACAGTTGCTTTACAAGTACAGCCAACCAAAAATCTCACAACTAGGAATCAAATCATCAAATTCGGTCTCTCTACAATAATATCCATTTTTTAAAGTTGATTTTGAATTATTTCTTCATTTGAATTCGAAATCGAGTCTATTTCTGTATTCTTTCTAAATTCAAACAAATAAATATAAACTAGATTTATAGATTTGATACCTTGTCTAGAACTCATGTTTGAAAGAAATATTCGATCCTATGGAGTCATGAAGTGAAGAGGGTTAATTAAAAATTCAAAGGTAATAAATGGCAAAAAAATACGTGCCAACAAAAAGGCGTACGAAACATGATGATATAGATGCTGCTTCTTTATGGTTGCGTAGGATATAGAACGATCCGTTGAATTTATACTCGGATGAAATTCCAATAAGAGTTTAAATAACACTTCAACACAAAAATGTCTATGCAGCAACATTTTAAATGAATTCATATAAGATTTATTAAACTTCATTCAAATAATCCCATAAACAGTTCAAAATAGGAATATTCTAATCAAGTATTGAAATCCAACGAGTTTGTCATTATAGATATGAAATCCTTTCAGTCAAGTCCTTCGACCCAAATGGAACCTCCAAGAATATGTGTAGTTGCCGAATGTCCCGATTAAATGAAACGTCCGTAACATTACAAGAATTGAGTTTATTAGGAAGCATAATGGAACTCTCAATCTCAAGGTGAAGGAGAGGAGTCCCATCCAAAAGAGATCTGCATTTTTTATATTTATTAGATATACTAGTTAAAATTACAAACTATATTTATAAATTATTTTTTAAGAGTGTATTAACTATATAATATGTATATTGACTTAAAATAATATGTTTAGATAATAATAAATTTAAAAAATTTAAAAAACTTATATTAATTGGTATTGTTTTTGAAAAAACATTTATTAGATGTATTTATAAATAATGATATTATAAACATATTATTATTATTAATTAAAAATGTATTAGAATTATATTATATATATTAAAAATAATAGCATATTTAGATAATAACAAATAAAAAATATAAGAAAATTATAAAAAAATTTATTTTTATTTAAAAGATTTGAATCATTCTCAACGAGTCTGTAATATTTATTATATATTATATGTTTACATTTATTAGATATATCCCTTAAAATAATTATATTTACAAATCATTATATATTGCTATTAAATTAAATGAGAAGGTGAGAATCAGGCTACAGTATTATGAATTGAATGAGATTGGTGATATATTTTGGGAGTACTTCTTTTTTAAGGATTTTTCGTTCCAACTTATATGACATTAACTCACACTTTGGGGGCATTTGCTTGCGGGTTGGTTGGGATATAAATTGGTGTTTTGTTGGCACGACTTTGATATTTATATGGACGACATATCTCGTTTCAATATGTTGGTGTTTAGCTTGACACGACTTTGATATATACAGAAATGACATATGTCGTTCCAATGTGTAATTCAACCTACATGCACGACTAACAAAATCCGTGCCTATATATCTTCCCTATAGGAACCACATAAATGTCGTTCCAATTTTACGTTCCAATCAATCACAATTCTTGTAGTGCAAGGGTTGTACTTGTATTATATACTTGATTGCCCAAAGATATGAATCGTTGGAGGTACAGTACTAAAATTGAGATAATAGTAAGAGGTAATTCGAACTAACAAAGATCTATTACAATTAAATAGAAAAATATAAACGAAAAAATGTCGAGTCAAGCGAACTATTTTCTTAAAATTTTATTGTCTCGTGCGCGTGCTCACGGTATATGGCAACGAATCTCCCAAAATACAACGATAATGGTACTGGATGGAGCAATCAGTTTGATCATCTTAACGAACCGAGTTTCGGTCGGACTATCGAGCAACATACCCGAACTGCAAACTATATCATGCATGAGGCAATTAGAAAGATATGAGATGTACGTTATGAGTGTTGGTGATTTTCAGAGGCACTATACACCGCATATGATGTGGTATTTATAGGTTCGATGGAGTTCTTAAACAAGGTAGGAATATTGCATGAATTATAATTCCTTATACAAGTCAATTTCCTTTACTTTGGGACCAAGTAAGGTTAGGAAGGGTCTAGTAAAGTCGCAAAACTAGTTAAAATCTAAGTAATTAAATAGTTTATGATCCAAGACTTGCCAAGCCCAACGCCGATGCCCTAGCTAAGACGGGTCGGGCGGGTAGGCGAGCGACACACGTGTGGGGTTCTCATCCTCACTACACTTGTACCCATCAATCATTTCACTTTCATTAATAAAGCCATTTATTAATTGATGGGTTTTTTTGTATCATCTTCACAAATGAAAATTCTACTCCCCCTTTAACTTCCAATTTTTCCAAATTTGAAAATTGATTTCCCACTCATGCGACTATGAATTTATAAAAGCGAATGTATCAAGTTTATCTACTTGAAATGTAAGTTAAAAGTACGACGTTTGTTTCCAAAACTAATAACTCTTCCAGAAATATCAAGACAAAATTATCAAATAAAACTTTTCCAAACTTCATTTCCTATGTTTGTTGATAGAATGGACTATATAAAATAAGATAGGTTTCATTAATTGATTATGAATTTTGGTATAATATTATCTATGAGAATTATGGTTGATATAGTGAATTTGGAAATTTGAATTATAATATTTTGTTTGACTGAGACAATGATTGGGTAGAATAATAAATCTGTCCAAAATACTCTAATAAATATAGCAAAACTTTTGTGTTGGTGTGGCGTTTTCAACCAAAAAGGGAATTCACATCGCATATCCGATGCATGGTGTTGTGATGGCTAAAACTTTTTCACATTATTTAAGAGCATCTTCATGTTAAGATTTTGTAATTTTATAAATTGTCAAATGACCACTAATTAATAGGAATGTGAACTACATATAATGAATAGTAATTCTATAACTTTAAAATTAAAAAATCATATTCAATAAATGATGTGAACAATCCAATAATATCATTCACTTAATAGAAAATAATAGTAATAAACAATTGAATGGTTAGAAATAAGAAATAAAACAATTGAAAAAAAAATCATTTGGAATTATCAATTAAACATAACCTCTCTACCATCAATTGGTGGATTAGAATATAAAATGGGATGTGAATGAACTACCTCATTATTTACATTGTTCACATGTCATCACAATATTTAATAATCGCATGGAGCATTCGAGAGTAAAAAGCGAAGAGAATGTTGATGTTGATGAAGTGGAATGTGTTTTGGTATAACTATATCAAGTGCGGAGCGGATAACTGCTGAAAGCATTTTGGAGATACTCTAAATTGATATCACATCCACATTTTTCCTCTATAATGTACATGTTATGCTACAATGTTTATATGTGATAAAAATATGAATTACACACTCTTTCATTGCCTATCATTAATGACTTATTAACATTGTGTACTGGAGATTTATTTGTATTTCAAATATTGTGGGTTAATATTGTCTTATGTGTAGTTACATTCCATTTACTAATAGCCATTTGACATAATTATTCAACAACCATAGACTAGCATTAGATATCGTCTTACATTAGTAAGGCCTTTATTAACTATCGATTGAACTTGTGATATTTTCATAGGCCTCAACCTTATACACCCGGGTGTATGTTGTACCACACATCCACACGTACAACATAGATGAACACTTTATCACAATGAAGTGAACATTTAACATAACGAAAATATACACTTGTACGGTTGACCATACCTAGGTTACAATCGAGGCGAGTTGAGTCAAGAAATTATGATCTCGAGACATAATGGACTTATTGTACCAGTGCTCGAACTCGACAAGCTAAAATAATTATAGTTCGACGACTCGACAAGAAAACAAGTATACTCGAGATCGATTCGAGTATACTCGACTTGAAACATCTTGTGTTTTTTGGTAAATTAACTTATCAAACTTGTGGTATTTTGTAATTATTATTATAAAATAGGACTATTTTTGTAAATTCAATTATAATCGAGCAGCTCGTCGAGATCATGAGCTTACTATCGAAGTGCTTGAGATCGGCTCGAGGTCGAGTCGAGCTGCTCGCAAGCACTCGTGATTTCGCATGACTCGTTTACATCTCTAATTGTACATTTGTTACATATTTATCGTCATTGTTAAAAAATTGTATATTTAATAAACAAAGATTGATATTTATCATATTAGATTTTTATACCCTATCACATTAGATATGAACATTTATCATGATGGAGATTATCATTCACAATGGAAATGCTCTTCCCACATGAGAACGTATGGACACCACATGGGTGTAACTAATAATTTGCCTCTTGATCATCGTCGGAATGTGGGGTGTCTCCATCAAACAAAGAGTAGATATATGAATGCATCAATGTGATGCCTACCAATATACCAGTACTGGGAACTGCTTCGGTATACAATACAGAATAGTTATGTTACGAGAGTAGTAGAGAAAAGATTATCTCGTATCCTATATGTGTGTATAAATTTTTCCCATATGAAAAATAAACATAATTTTACATTGAAAATGTAAAACAACAAGTAAGAAGAAATAGGAAAATAGAGTCTAAGAATGAAAAGTAATTTAAAATGGGGTGAGTAATATTTATATAATGGAAAAAAACTTTTTGCCCCCAAACTATGATCGTTTTTACAAATTTCTGTACAAACTATTTTTGGAGATAAATCGGCATACGAACTATGGTTTGTAATTCCTCCATATTTGTGCCACGTCATTTGGTTTTGGGTACAAAATCACAATAATTTTGGTTTTGAGGGAAAATTATAAATTATGCGTATGTCGGTTTGTCATAAATAATAGTTTGTATGGTAAACTATAAAAAAAAAAATGCAACAATTTGGGTGGAAAAATAATTAGTCCTACTAGTTATTTGAAAACTTCTAGAGATTACACTATAATATGGTTGATAAAGTAGTAAAGATTTATAACAAGTGTTTTTGTAAATATTCTCTGAATAAGAGTGTAAAATCGTATGATCAAACTGCTCTCCACCTATTGATCAAGGGGTGGAATAATATAATTGTTAGTTGAGTACAACGAAATAGTGTTGTTGGATACAAATTTTATAAAATATAAGGGGTACTAAAAATTGATATATATTAAAACTTCCATGAAGGTAGGATCTGGCTACGTTAAGTTATAGGTTGGATAATGCTTTAACAATAGAAATCGAACACTATCCTTATTTTGGTCGAATATATATTTAATTGACTTTTAAATATTTTTTACTTTGGTTTTATTTTGGTCGAATATATATTTAATTGACTTTTAAATATTTTTTACTTTGGTTTTAGTGTGTTTCATAGTAACAATATTGTAGAATACGTTAGTGAAACGTGGAGGTTTAATAAGAAAGGCCAATGTATTTTACCATCCAACTAGATATGTCATTCCGGTTAATCAGAAAATCATCGGTTTCAATTTTGATCAACGATTTCGATTAATCGTTGACCGGTGATTTCGGTTAAAACTGAAACCGTGAACTGGATTTTGACATTCCGTTTCGCTTTTGAATTTCGGCAAAAAAAAGAAAAACCGCTGGTTAACCAAAAAAAATTATAAAAAAAAACGGTTAAATCGGCCAATTTCTAACCCTTTGAAATCAACAGCTCGCATGAAATAGTCGTTGAAGATCAATGATAAAAAAATAGCCATTAAAGATTAAATCGCCGGTTAACCAAAAACCGGCCATTTTTAATCGAAACCGACGGTTTTCAACGGCTAGTTTTTCGGAAAAAAAAAATTATACATTTCTAAACCAATAAATACCCCCATTCTCCAACACCAATCATCACACCAATTCATCTTTAATATTCTTTTTCTTCTCTTATATTTTCAAACTTGAAGTTGTTAATTTGTGAAAAAATACTATCAATAATCTTCTTCTTCTTTTAATTATCTTTCTTTTATAATGTTATTATGGCAAGATCTTCTCGTAATATTATTACTAGTACTATTTGAGAATCTCGTCGAGGCCAAAGCTGAGTTGGAGGTCGAGGTGCTCGACGAAAACCTTCGGCTGTTGCCGGAGAATATGTTCCCGGTGAGATGACAATGGTAGAAGTTGAGAGTTTATATAATCAAATCAATTTCGTCGAGTATAATCAAAATAATTTCGATGAGGATTTACCCACCTCCGACGAACGTCAATTCGAATGAAAATGAGAAAGAAGAGGGGTGACAATCATGATATGCCACCGCCTCAAAAAAAAATGAAAGAATATCGATCCCCCATCTTCCGATTGCATTTCATAAGAATGAAGATCGATGGTGTACCTCGAGCACAATATAATTATTGCAAGAGTCACTACGCCTTTGGTTCTAAAAATACTGTAGGCAATGGGATTCTCAAAATACACATGGAGAATAAGCATCCCGACGAATATGGCGTTGATAGCTCTCAAACACAATTAAACTTTTCGTCTACATCTACTGCCGGTGCTGGGGTCAGTGGCCAAGGTAATAGTTTTAATTTATTTCAATATATCGAAAGTAGTCATAGAAAGTTTATTGAGAAAGTTTATTGCAAGATTTCCATTATGGGTCTTCCTTTTAATCATGTGTATAGTAATTATTATGAAGATTTTACTAGAGGTGCATTTAATTCATCTAGCACTAGGATTTCACGAAATAAAGTTACTCGTGATATTGAAAAAATAGTTGGTGAGTATAAGTTGAATTTGATTTATATATTTTATAGTTTTTCTCATTGTGTTCCTATATGTTCGGATATTTGGACGGATTCCTATCATAACAATAATTATATGGAAATTGCATACCATTGGATTGATAATTTTGGACTTTGTAAAAGTGTTTGATTACATATAAGGAGTTTAATAGTTCGCATACCGCGGTGAATATTTAGCGCAAAATATCCACTATTTTACTCGAGTTTATTAGGTAGCAAAATTTTTTCAATTTTATTTGATAATGTCACCGCTAATACGGCTAGTTTAGAAAATCAAAAAGCTTTTTGTCAACCTTCTATTGGCGGTAATTTTTTCATATTATGCATTTGTCATATTTTGAGTTTATGTGTTAAAAATGGTTAAACTACTTTTAAATATAAAATTGCTCCGATTAGGAGTGCGGTATTCCATATTGCAAAACATGATTCGATTGCAAGAAAATGGCGAAAATATTGCCGAAACAATGGTTTGCATCCAATTTTTTTTTAATTGATGTGCCAAGTCGTTGGAGTTCGACTTATAAATTGGTTAATGATACTTTTAAATATATAGACGCATTGTGTGCATTTTTTGCCAATCAAGATTTCGATTTCGTTTTATTTTTCAATGCGTGAAATGATTGTTATAATATGATGCCCCTTTAAAAAAGAATAACGACGCCACCGTGACTTTATCCAGTGTTTTATTATTCTACCTCCACACTACTTTTTGATCAATGTATACAAATTGTACTTATTAGTTATTCATTACTCGATTTGTCTGAATTGGGTGAATGTATCGCATGTATGTTAAGTAAATGAGTCAAATATTTTCTCTATATTCCCGTTATTTTTTTGATTGCAAAAATTTTAGACTCAAATTATCGGGTTGAAGGTTTAGAAAATTTATTTACAGTTTATTATGAAGCATTAGGACCTTTTTTACAAAATTAAAATATTGAAATTTCTAACCCCTCAACTTGTGTTCACCAAGCAAAAATAAATTTTATTTTAATTTTTTTCATGAATATAATCAATTTTCTAGTGATGTTAATGTGTCACCTTTCCCTTCCCCCACCGCCACTTCTAATGTAAGACCATTATTCAACGACACTCGACAAGCTCTAAACCTCATATACGAGATTGATTGATGATACTAAGTGAAAACGGCAAGGGCTAGTGCTAGTCAAATAATGGAATTAATAAGTCATTTAGGGACTTTTAAATCGGGAAGTATACCAAAAAAACTCGATGATACTATCGATCTTGTGCAGTTTTGGTCGAAAGTGGCCACTGTTTTTCTCACACTCTCTAGGATTACCAGGGAGGTTCTCGTCGTTCTGGTTTCAATAGTTTATGTTAAACAGGCCTTTAGCACGGGAGCTTTCTGTTAGATGACCGGTGGTCTAACTTATTGCTCAAAAATCTTAAAAATTAAATCTTAATGAATGATTGGGTCAAAGTTGAGAAACGATAACAAGAACTGCAATTAGATGAAGGTGAAGAGACGGACCATAACAATACCACTTCGAGAAGTAATGACAACGACGAATGAATGAAGACGAGCCTCCTCCATTATCCACATAACATAGGTAAGTAAGGAAAGTATAAGAACTACGTGGACTTTGATTCTTATACGAGGATACGTAGGCAAATTAATTTCAATATTAAAAGTTAAAATTTTTAATTTTAATTTCTAATATTAGAATTAAAATCAAGTCCTTTTTAAAAAATATTTTTTTAAACTCATTTTTTTCAAAAAAAAAAAAAAAACGAACTACTTGGACTTTGATTCCTCTACGAGAATACGTAGACAAGTTAATTCCAATATTAAAAGTTAAAATTTTTTATTTTAATTTCTAATATTAGAATTAAAATCAAGTTCTTCTTTTAAAATAATATATTTTTTAAAACTTTTTACTTAAGAAATTTAGTTATTTAAATTTTATTTAAATTTCTCATTTCTTTATCTCATTCAAACTTTATTTAAGTTTCTCATTCATCTCAACTATTCAATTTTTATTTAAATTTTTCATTAATAAAAAAAACGAAAAAAAACGTCGATTTCAAGAAAAATTGTAACGCCCCAAATAAAATACTACCTTAATAAAAATAAGCAGGTAGTTACTTCTTACTCTGCCTCAGTAATTGCTTATCTAATCAAGCTTTCACTCGAGATTAGCAAGAAGAGAAAAGTACTGCCAAAATCTAAATTTCAAGGAAGTTAATGACGGATTATAAGTAATGAAAATGTTAGGCTCTTGGAATAAGAACGACTCTTCAAGATAAACAAGAGCTAAGAGAAGTATTTAGATTAGAAGGAGGTTGAGGCTACGGGGTGAAATAAGTGATGTTCAAGTTTGAAAATCTAAAGATGGAAAATCCTCGTGTCAACCTACTATCCAGTCGACATAAGCAGGTAGTTACTTCTTACTCTGCCAAAGTCATTATTAATATTCTAATTCTCAAGTCAAAAATGGCAGTGACATTCCAATCACAGGCCAAAGACCCTATCCTGGGTACGCTTAAGTGCAACTCCTTTGCACTCAAGCTCTGATACCACATTTGTAACGCCCCAAATAAAATATTACCTTAATAAAAATAAAATAAATAAGTAAAACAAACTCTCACCTTAAATTTGCTTTCATTTATAAAAACACAATAAAAGGAAGTCGACGAAGGAAGCTCTCGAATGGGTCAGTCTTCACCTTGAAAATCGAAGTCAACATCATTCGCATTATTGTCGATATCTGGAGAGTTTGGTTTTAAAACAAAAGAAAGCATGGGCTAAAAGAGCTCAGTGAGGGCAAGCAAATGAAATGCAAACTTTCTTTTAAAATATAAAATTCACAAGAGTTTAGAAAATAATTTTCATAAAATAATCAAAGCACTTGGTGTGCAAAACTATTTTCATGCGTGTAACAAAACTTTAGTCAGCAACAAACACATAATTCAATCAATTTATGACTTCAGTATTTTAATCAAAATTAAGATATTTTAGAAATATTAAACAATAGATTTTCCCAAAAACTAACCAATTATCACATTTAAAATACACAAGTAATACTTACTTATTTTGAGAAATTAATTGAAACAGTTAACAGTTGAACAGACAGAAAAATCTGTCTCGTTATAAAACAGTCAGTCCGATTAGTGAGTATCTGGATACAGAACTCTAGAGGTGGCTCCCACGCGTAGCACTTAGCTCCCGAAGGACTCTAGAGGTGGCTCCCACGCACTTAGCTTCCGAACCAGATTAACTCACATAAACGTAGAATCAATGTCGATCAAACATGACCAATACGTTTCCGCTCACCATGAAAGGTGACACTCCAGGCCGAAGCCTTAATCACCTTATCCCTCCCAGTAGGCTCGACGTCCCTTTATATATGGGATTCAAACCCAGGGTACGTCATATTTCGGAATATACCCAATCTACGACCTAAATTCTGTCATCGTCTCCGACCCGACCAGGAAAAATGGGAAAAGGTACCACGAGTATTCAAGCAAGAACCACAGGCAACCTGCTCGATTGATTGCCCAAACTACTCGTGCCTGACAGACAGTAACAGTGACAGGGACAGACAGACAGACAGTAACAGTAACTGGGACAGACAGACAGACAGTAACAGTAACAGGCAGTAACAACCGATAACAGACAGTCAATAACAACAGTCGAGTTCAAGTGATACCTTTGATATAAAATCATATAATTGAACTTATGATTAATCACAAGTACAAGGGCAATGCATGCTTGCATATTTTCCCTCAAAATACTATTTCTCGAAAGACTTATACAAACAGAAAAATATGTTTAAGCAACAAGTGTTTCTTAGTTTGGAAAATCTCAAACTTTTCATTTAAAGATATTTTACTTGCAAATAAGTACAAACAACACATTATAATTTGCGAAATTTTCAAATTCCCCAGTTTAAGAAAGTTTTACTCACCTTCTTTGAAGTTCTTTCCATGATCAATCATATAACTACAATGGCTTTACGAGGTTCCCGATCTAGTACATGAAATGCCTCGTCACTTCTAGATAAAAGCCCATGTACAGTCCTAAAATATAATATAACTATATCAAAGTAATATATATAAGGGTCTAAGACACTTGGAAATGAAACTAATATAATAGGACGCGTAATAGTACAATAAAGACGTTTGGCCTCGATTCTTGAACTTAGAAGTTCAAAGGGTAAAGTGATAATTTTGGGTATGTTTTACGTAGGAGGATGTTATAACGAAGTTATGGTTTGAATTTGAAATCATTTGGAATTCGTTTGACCCATTTCGGCTCAAAAATAAGAAAGTTGTACGATTGTGAAAAATTAATAAAGTAATTGGGGTCAAACTATAATTTTAGGAACTTTTAAAAGTTTGTGGGGTCAATCTGCAGTTTCAAAGAATCTGATTTGGGGTCAATTTGGAATAATCAAAACTTAATTTCAGTGGACTAAATTGAAAATTAGAGGGTTCAAATTGAAGTTTTAAAAATCTTCAATTGGGTCCAAAACTATATCTAATTCTCAAAAACATAACCCTCAACTTTTGGCCCATTTCAATTCAGCCCCAAAACTTTAACAAAACTCCTGCTAAGCTCGTTTTTGTTTTCCCTCGTCAGCCAGACCCTCTCCGGCAACCACCGCGACATCAACCACCACCCCAAGCACACACAAAATACGCGGCCACACACACAGACACATCCCGACACACTCACGCACACCAAAAACACACACACAGTCCAAATTTTACCGGAATCAAAAACGGAGTTCAAAATCATGTTTGTCTTGAAGAGGGCTTTCATTTAATATAAAGTTCATTAAATTCCGCTATTCCAAATGGCCAAAATGGGCTTGTCGGCATTCGACGGTTCGAGACTCCGTCACTACTTATCCGACATTGGTTATCAAAATTAAATATATAATCGAATTCTACTCATAGATACAAACAAATCTATATATAAAACAATAATTTTGGACCTTCCATTCGCCGAAAATTGGCCGTCGAATTTCGACGGCGCCAACCCGAATTATGGCAGCGCACAGAAAGTTCGTCGGCGTTTTTCCGATGATCCAGAGCTCCGATCATTAATCCGGAGATGTCGTTGGAATCCTTATTTAATGTACTATCTACAGTATAATTTTGGTTGTGATCCGACGGTTGGATTTTTGTCTCGAGTCTAACGAAACCAGCGGCCACAAGAAGGATGTAATGTACGAAAATGAAAAGAAAACAAAAGAAACCTTTTATTGTGTTTTTTTTTGTTCTAAAACGATGGAGGGAGCAAAAAGAGTGAAAAAAAATAAAACAAACAGATTCCGCCAAAAAAGTCATTTTCCTGCGACCGACACGGCGGCGACCGGTGGTCAGGGATGAGGAGAGAAGAAAAAGAAAAGAAGAAAAATAAATAAAAGCTCACGAAAGAGAGAGCTAAAGGCTGGAGAGAGAATTTGATGTTACCAAATGATTTGTGATGCTAATTTTTGTGAAGGTAAAAATCTATTTATACTATGGGTTAGTGGGCTGGGCTAAAAACAGGTTGGGCCGAAATTTTGTAAATCAAATGGGCTAAAACAAAATTGTTATATTAACTTGAGGGGTGGCTTGATCTAATGGATTAATGGGATTAATGGAATGGCTTGATCCAAAAAAAAAAAAAAAAAAAAAAAAAAAAAAAAATAATAATAATAATAATAATAACCCAAGTACTATATAACACATAGAATTATATATATCACCTAATTGATACATTAAAATTAATACAAAGCACATATAAAACAATTAGGTAAATTATCAAAATTCATTATACCCTATAATCCAATTTACCTTAATAAACTTGTTATATTTGTATGGGGTCTTACATACACCCCTCCTTTAAGGAATCTGGTCCCCAAATTTTCTCTCGAAATAGTTCTGGATAAGTTTGAAACATATCGCCCCTAAATTCCCATGTGGCTTCTTCAGGTCTATTATGTTTCTGCCACAACACTGTAACTAAAGGTATGTTCCTGCCTCGCAACTTCTTTACTTGGTAATCAATAATCTGTAAGGGTGATTCGGTAATAGGTGAGATCCCTCTTGAATCATGGGAATTTCATCTATAATGATGTGATTGGGGTCAGGATTATATTTCTTAAGACGGGAAACGTGAAACACATCGTGCATTCCTGATAGTGGACTAGGAAGTTCCAAGCGATAAGCTAGACTACCAATTCTTTCAATCACTCGATAAAGACCCACATATCGAGGACTTAGTTTACCACCTTTCTTATATCGAATCAGACCTTTCCTTGGTAATAATCGGAGAAATACCATGTCTCCCACTTCAAATTCTAAGTCCTTACGTCTGTTATCAGTATAGCTCTTTTGTCGACTTTGCGCTGTTCTAAATTTATCTTTTATAAGTTTAACCTTGTCTAGTGCCTCATGAACAAGGTCTATTTTTGGAATTGCAAATTGTGATTATCTTCTTCTTTTTTTTTTTTTTTTTTTTTGGAGCCCACCTATCATTGATCTCCCAGTGAATTGGAGATCTACATTTTCTGCCATACAAAGCTTCATACGGTGCCATGCCGATAGTTGCTTGAAAACTATTGTTGTAGGCGAATTCTACTAATGGAAGATGTAAATCCCAATTTCCTGAAAAGTCTAAAGCACAAGCCCTTAACATATCTTCTAGGGTTTGAATCTTTCTCTCAGATTGTCCATCTGTCTGAGGATGAGCCGCTGTGCTAAAACTTAACTTGGTTCCAAGTCCTTCTTGTAAACTTTTCCAAAATCGAGATATGAATCTTGGGTCTCTATCCGATACAATATCCATTGGGATCCCATGCAATCTAACTACTTCTTTTACGTACATTTGTGCAAGCTTTTGCAAACTGTCAGCTTTTCTCATAGGTAGAAAGTGAGTCGACTTAGTCAAACGGTCGGCGACCACCCAAATTGAATCAACTTCAGACCTAGTTCTTGGTAAATCAGTGAAAAATTCCATAGTGATTTTCTCCCATTTACATTCTGGGATTTCCAGTGGTTGAAGTAATCCAGAAGGTCGTTGATACTCCGCTTTAACACGCTAACAAGTTAAAACTTTTGCCACAAATTCAGCTACCTGTTTCTTCATATCCACCCACCAAAATTTTTTCTTTAGATCTCTATACATCTTTGTGGCTCCAGGGTGAATTGTATACCTTGAGTGATGAGCTTCTCCTAAAATTTTATTCTTTAACCTTTCATCATTCGGAACACAAATTCTATTTTTGAATCTTACGATCTCATCCTTGCTTATAGAAAAATCCGATTTTGAACCTTGCATAATCTTCTTCTTCAGTGTCTTAAACCTTTCATCGTTCCCTTGTGACGATCGAATTTCCTCTAATAAATCCAACTTTAACGATAGTCCTGAACATATGAGTTGAGTTTTTGACCACCTCGGGTTCCAACAACTTAATTCTTGCAATGAATTCCATTCCCGAATCATTAAGTGAGCGAGATGTACCTTTCGACTCAGGGCATCGGCAACAACATTAGCTTTACCCGGATGATACCGAATATCAAAATTGTAAACCTCAAGTAATTCAATCCATCTTCGTTGTCTAAGATTCAACTCTTTTTGAGAAAACAAGTATTTGAGACTTTTATGATCTGTAAACACTATGAGCTGAGCTCCGTACAAATAGTGTCGTCATTTCTTTAAAGTAAACACAATGGATGCTAACTCAAGGTCATGCGTGGAATAATTTACCTCATACGGTTTAAGTTTTCTAGAAGCATAAGCAACAACTCTTCCATTTTTTATCAATACCACACCCAATCCTTCCTTTGATGCATCACTATATACTACAAAGTGGTCAAGTCCTTCCGGCAGAGCCAAAACATGCGCAGTAGTAAGTCTTTCCTTTAATTCTTGAAAGCTGGATTCACATCTGCTATCCTACACAACCTTTACTTGTTTTTGCGTTAACTTTGATAATGGTCCTGCGACTTTAGAAAAAATCTTTGATAAACCTGTGGTAGTAACCTGCAAGACCTAGGAAACTTCTTATCTCTGTCACTGTTTCAGGTCTTTTCCAATCTAACACAGTCTGTACTTTAGATAGATCTACCGCGATTCCATCTCCCGAGATGATATGACCTAAGATTCACATTTGCTAAACTTGGCATACAACTTATGTTTCCGTAACATCTCTAACACATTTCTCAAATGTTTCTCATGTTCCTCAGCTGATTTGGAATACACCAYAATMTCATRGWTAAATATCACTACGAATTGATCTAAATACGGGCTAAACACTCGGTGCATCAAGTCCATAAATGCTGTCGGAGCATTAGTTAACCCAAACGGCGTCACTACAAACTCATAGTGGCCATAACGGGTTTGAAAAGCTGCTTTAGAAATATCCTCCTCCTTAATTCTTAATTGGTGATATCCTTGTTGGAGATCCAATTTGAAAAACACCTTTGCCCCATGTAATTGATCAAAAAGCTCATCTATTCGCGGTAAAGGATATTTATTCTTTATGGTGACATTATTAACCTCTCGGTAATCCACACACAATCTTAAAGTCCCATATTTCTTTTTCACAAATAGCACTAGGGCACCTCAAAGAGACGTACTAGGATGAACAAATCCTAGTTCCAGTAATTTTTGAAACTAGGCTTTCAACTCTTACAATTCCAACGGGCCATACTATATGGCGTTTTAGCAATGGGCGTCATTCCCGGTAAAATATCAATGGTAAATTTAATCTCTCTATTAGGAGGTAATGAGGTAAGCTCCATAGGAAAGACATCAGAAAATTTAGACACTACCGGCACTCCAGTTAGCTCCTTTTTGTCTTCCGGTTTGTTGATTAGATAAGCTAGGTATCCTTTCGCCTCTCTAAATAATAATTTTCTTGCTTTGACTGCCGAGATCAGTGGGGCTAAGATAACTCTAGCTTTGCCAGTTAACATTACTTCTGATTGTCCAGGGACACAAAATTTCACTTCTTTCGTGTGACAATCCATGCGAGCATGATGTCGGGATAACCAATTCATCCCCAAGTTATATCACAATCTAAAATTAGCAATATAATTAAATCCGCAGGAAAATAATTTGTTTCAATTTCACCTCGCAATTATCAAATACCCTGTCAGCAACATGACTACTACCCATAGGAGTAACAACTTCTAGAACACAAGGTAATTGCTTCAATCAAGCATCCAAACGACAAGTAATGTGGTGCAACAAAAGAATGTGTCGATCCAGGATTTAATAAAACTTTAGCAGGGTGGTTAGATACACAAAGCGTACCTTCTACCACATTTGTTGCCTCTTGGGCCTCTTGTCCTGCTAGTGCAAACACTCGTCCTTACCTCTTAGGACGATTCTTACCCCTATTGCTCACGGTGAACCTTTCTATTGAGAACAGGTCGTATCGGTGTCTTGCAGTCCATAATTTGATGTTGGTCACTTCCGCAACGAAGGCATTTTCCTTGCTTCAACCAACAATTATTCTCGAAATGACCTGACCTTTTGCAATGAGGGCAAATTGAAGCTTCAGATTGTTTCCCTATTCTTATAAAACCTTGAGGTTTAGGTCTTTGGAAATGTTGTGGTTTCTTATAAGATTGTGCCCTACCAGTCTACTTTGATTTCCAAACCTTCGTTGAGTTACTGGTGCCAAACGACTTAATCCACTTTCGATTCTTGCGGCTGGACCAAAACACTATAAGTACGAATATCACTCGCGAGTAATTGTTTTGTAACTCAGGCCTCAAGCCTCTAGTAAACTTATGTAACTTGTCTTCTTCAGTTTTTTGAATGTTTCATCTTAATAATCAGCATCAGTGAGTTCACCTGCTACACTTTCTTGACGAAGCTTTTGAATTTAATAGGTCTATAATTCCTTTGATCTTGGTAGTTGAGTCTGGACTCTCATTAGAACATCATGGTTCAGTAATTGCTTATCTAATCAAGCTTTCACTTGAGATTAGCAAGAAGAGAAAAGTAATGCCAAAATCTAAATTTCAAGGAAGTTAATGACGAATTATAAGTAATGAAAATGTTAGGCTCTTGGAATAAGAACGACTCTTCAAGATAAACAAGAGCTAAGAGAAGTATTTAGATTAGAAGGAGATTGAGGTTACGTGGTGAAATAAGTGATGTTCAAGTTTGAAAATCTAAAGATGGAAAATCCTCGTGTCAACCTACTATCCAATCGACATAAGCAGGTAGTTACTTCTTACTCTGCCAAAGACATTATTAATATTCTAATTCTCAAGTCAAAAATGGCAGTGACATTCTAATCACAGGCCAAAGACCTTACCCGATGGTTGGATTTTCGTCACGAGTCTAACGAAACCAGCGGCCACAAGAAGGATGTAATGTACGAAAATGAAAAGAAAACAAAAGAAACCTTTTGTTGTGTTTTTTTTTTTTTTTTTTTGTTCTAAACCGATGGAGGGAGCAAAAAGTGTGAAAAAAAAATAAAACAAACAGATTCTGCCGAAAATTCATTTTCCGGCGACCGACACGGCGGCGGCCGGTGGTCAGGTAAAAATCTATTTATACTATGGGTTAGTGGGTTGGGCTATAAAAACAGGTTGGGC
>BMAC01001102.1:130864-141322 GCA_014905375.1 Phtheirospermum japonicum
GAATAAATTCGTTAATAATGATTAGTTACATACTTTTGAGATATTCAAAATGATGTCATACTCTCGAACCCTTATCGCATTGTACTGGTGTCTAATTAATGTTTATTAATTATTAGTATATACAATTTAAGTATTTTTAATGTTTAGATTGAATACATTACTTAATATTTAGTTACATACTTAGAGAATTGTAAATAACTCATATTTTACCTTTATAATAATTGAAACTCCAAAATAAATTATTTTAAATTTTATTATCAATAAAATTATTAATTATTTTCCATAATAAATTTTTTTTTGTAATTAAAATATTTCATATGTAGTTTGTCTTTAATTAAAAATAACTAATTTAGATCTTATCTAGCATATGACTTATTTATATTTTTATATTAGGAGAATCAAATGAAAAGTATTAAATAAAGGAAAAAATATAATAAAATAATTAAATTAGGTTAAAACATAATAAGAAAAGTATTAAAATTAGGTAAATATTAGGTTCGTGATGACACATATGCAACGAAGCCACGCATATTTTTTTATTTGCCCAGAACGAAGCATATGAAGCAGACACATAAGTTAAGATGATTTTGCATTGATATATATGGGTGATTATTTAATTATTTTTCATAATTTTTTTTATAATTAAGATTATTTTTCATATGCAGTGTTGTCCTTTTAATTAAAATAACTAATTTAAATCTTATTTATTAATTATATATGACTTATTATATATATTTATATTAGGAGAATCAAAGGAAATATTGAATAAAAAATAATATAATAACAAGAATTCAATTATGTAAGATATAATAAAAAAAAGTATTAAATTAGGTAAATATTAGGTTCGAATGACACATATGCAAACGAAGTACCAATTTTTATTTGACAAACGAAACAGACAAATATATTAGGAGAATTATGCATTATAATATAGGGGTGATTTTATAATTAAATTAGATAGAATATAAGAAAATACTATAGTAACACATGAATACGACACGATAATCTGATTTAACACCCCTAGCAAAATGGATGGCCCGGCTTGTGACGGGTTGGACCGAAC
Source organism: Phtheirospermum japonicum (assembly GCA_014905375.1). Classification (NCBI taxonomy): domain Eukaryota; kingdom Viridiplantae; phylum Streptophyta; class Magnoliopsida; order Lamiales; family Orobanchaceae; genus Phtheirospermum; species Phtheirospermum japonicum. The sequence continues at coordinate 131,928 of BMAC01001102.1, forward strand.
GCAAAAGCCGTGCCATTTTGGGCTAGGCATGATTTATTTCGAGCCGCAATTTGCTTGGGCATCCCAGTCCCTAGAGAATCTAAGGCTAAGGCTTGCCAAAAACTCGTGACGGTCTGAAGATTGACGGCTCTAGTGTGTGTGTATGTTGTGATGGCATATAAACAATCCTCTTCACCTGTCAATGGAAAATTGCGGGGCATTTTATAAAATATCAACTCTTTATGTAACTTTTATTGATTGAATTGGAGATCGAGTGATGCAAATGAATGAGATGGATTATTAGTGAGCAATGAACTGGGTTGACAAATTAAAAAATGTCCTCCATGAGCAGGGGATGCATTTTCAGCGGCCATAAATGTAGTAACATGTTGACTATTCCACTTTTGCTACCTGTTTTTATAAAAAAAAATTTTAGGAAAAAAATTATAATAAAAGGGGTGCAAATATGATATTAAAGCCTCGACAATTGCAATAACATTCAACTAAAAGGACATCTAAATGAAGAGATTAACACATACTTCCATAGAATAACAGGGGATTAATTAGGAATTCAACCTCCACCCTTTTCTATGGAATAACGGGGATCAATCCTAGAGTTTATTCAGAAAGATCAAAATAACACATCATAACAGAACAAAATTGAAACATGTCATAGAACCTCATCCAAATGTCTTGACTCAACTCTAAACTAAGGCTAAAATAATAAGCATTTTGGTACTATTTGGTTCGAGTCTTCCGACCATAAATTAAGGTAAATTAGATTATAGAGTATAATGAATTTTGATAATTTACCTAATTGTTTTTATATGTGCTTTGTATTAATTTTAATATATCAATCAGGTGATATATATAATTTTATGTGTTATATAGTACTTGGGTTATTATTATTATTATTTTTTTGGATCAAGCCATTCCATTAATCCCTTAATCCATTGGATCAAGCCCACCCTCAAGTTAATATAACAATTTTGTTTTTAGCCCATTTGATTTACAAATTTCGTATATATATATATATATATATATATATATATATATATATATATATACATATATTTTACATAGAAAATAAGTTAATATAACATGAAATAGTATAAGAGAGAAATAGAGGAAAAAAATAGTTCTGGACGGAAAATTCATTTTCCGGCGACCGACACGGCGGCGGCCGGTGGTCAGGTAAAAATCTATTTATACTATGGGTTAGTGGGTTGGGCTATAAAAACAGGTTGGGCCGAAATTTGTAAATCAAATGGGCTAAAACAAAATTGTTATATTAACTTGAGGGGTGGGCTTGATCCAATGGATTAAGGGATTAATGGAATGGCTTGATCCAAAAAAATAATAATAATAATAACCCAAGTACTATATAACACATAAAATTATATATATCACCTGATTGATATATTAAAATTAATACAAAGCACATATAAAACAATTAGGTAAATTATCAAAATTCATTATACTCTATAATCTAATTTACCTTAATTTATGGTCGGAAGACTCGAACCAAATAGTACCAAAATGCTTATTATTTTAGCCTTAGTTTAGAGTTGAGTCAAGACATTTGGATGAGGTTCTATGACATGTTTCAATTTTGTTCTGTTATGATGTGTATTTTGATCTTTCTGAATAAAACTCTAGGATTGATCCCCGTTATTCCATAGAAAAGGGTGGAGGTTGAATTCCTAATTAATCCCCTGTTATTCTATGGAAGTATGTGTTAATCTCTTCATTTAGATGTCCTTTTAGTTGAATGTTATTGCAATTGTCGAGGCTTTAATATCATATTTGCACCCCTTTTATTATAATTTTTTTCCTAAAATTTTTTTTTTATAAAACAGGTAGCAAAAGTGGAATAGTCAACATGTTACTACATTTATGGCGCTGAAAATGCATCCCCTGCTCATGGAGGACATTTTTTAATTTGTCAACCAGTCATTGCTCACTAATAATCCATCTCATTCATTTGCATCACTCGATCTCCAATTCAATCAATAAAAGTTACATAAAGAGTTGATATTTTATAAAATGCCCCGCCAATTTTCCATTGACAGGTGAAGAGGATTGTTTATATGCCATCACAACATACACACACACTAGAGCCGTCAATCTTCAGACCGTCACGAGTTTTTGGCAAGCCTTAGCCTTAGATTCTCTAGGGACTGGGATGCCCAAGCAAATTGCGGCTCGAAATAAATCATGCTAGCCCAAAATGGCACGGCTTTTGCGTTCGGTCCAACCCGTCACAAGCCGGGCCATCCATTTTGCTAGGGGTGTTAAATCAGATTATCGTGTCGTATTCATGTGTTACTATAGTATTTTCTTATATTCTATCTAATTTAATTATAAATCACCCCTATATTATAATGCATAATTCTCCTAATATATTTGTCTGTTTCGTTTGTCAAATAAAAATTGGTACTTCGTTTGCATATGTGTCATTCGAACCTAATATTTACCTAATTTAATACTTTTTTTTTATTATATCTTACATAATTGAATTCTTTTATTATATTATTTTTTATTCAATATTTCCTTTGATTCTCCTAATATAAATATATAAATAAGTCATATATAATTAATAAATAAGATTTAAATTAGTTATTTTAATTAAAAGACACACTGCATATGAAAAATAATCTTAATTATAAAAAAAATTATGAAAATAATTAAATAATCACCCATATATATCAATGCAAAATCATCTTAACTTATGTGTCTGCTTCATATGCTTCGTTTGGCAAATAAAAAAATATGGTGCTTCGTTGCATATGTGTCATACGAACCTAATATTTACCTAATTTAATACTTTTCTTATTATGTTTTACCTAATTTAATTATTTTATTATATTTTTCCTTATTTAATACTTTCATTTGATTCTCCTAATATAAAAATATAAATAAGTCATATGTAGATAAGATCTAAATTAGTTATTTTAATTAAAAGACAAACTACATATGAAATATTTTAATTACAAAAAAAAAATTTATTATGAAAATAATTAAATAAATTTTATTGATAATAAAATTTAAAATAATTTTATTTTTGGAGTTTCAATTATTATAAGGTAAAATATGAGTTATTTACAATTCTCTAAGTATGTAACTAAATATTAGTAATGTATTCAATCTAAACATAAAAATATTAAATTATATACTAATAATTAATAAACATTAATTAGACACCAGTACAATGCGATAAGGGTTGAGAGTATGACATCATTTGAATATCTCAAAGTATGTAACTAATCATTATTAACGAATTTATTCTAAACATTTATATATATAATAACTTAATAATATTAATTAATAAAATAGATATTAGACACGGGTTTAGAATGTGACACATTTTGAATTTTTGTAAGTATGTAACTAAGATTAGTAATGAATTTAATCTAAACATCAAATATAAGATTATTTAATGTTTATAGTAATAAATAAATAGATTAGACATGTACAAGACACGGTTGAAAATACATTATTTTAATTTCTTATTTTATATTTAAAATTTTATATTTATCATAAATATTTTTTATATTTATCTTTTGATAAATCCCGTGTAATATACGGGTGTTAAACAAGTATATATTAATTCAAAATTCTCTTAATATATGTGTTTGTTTCCTATGTTTAGAATTGTAGCGTTTTATTTGTATATGTGTCATCCAAGTCTAATATATATCTAATTTAATAGTTTCCTTTTATTGTATCTTGTCTAATTTAATATTTTATTTTTATTATATTTAGTCTAATTTAATAGTTTTCTTTTACTATATTTTATCTAATTCAATAGTTTTATTTTATACTACTAATATAAAAATATAAATAAATCATATATAATTAGTAGAAAAAGTCTAAATCAGTTATTTTAATTAAAAGACAAATTTCATATGAAATAATCTTAAATACAAAAAAAATCATTTATGAGAATAATTAAATAAATTGTATTTATAATAAAAGTTGAAATATTTGAAATTTAAATATTCTGTATAGGTAAATTATGATATATTTGAAATATTTATAATTAATTAATATTTATTAGACAATGACACAATACGAGAAGGCTTGAGAGTATGACACTTTTTGAATTTTTCAAAGTATGTAACTATTATTTTTAACAAAATTAATCTAATTATAAAAATATAAAATGAGTTAATAATTAATTAATAAATTAGACACAGGTTGAAAATGTGATATTTTTTGAATTTTTATAAATATATAAATATAATTATTAATAAATTTAATATAAATATTAAAATATAATAATAATTAATAATTATAATAAGTAATAAATTGAATAGGGCACGGAAACACATATTTTCAATTTTTTATTTTAAAATTAAAATTTTTTAATTTTCACAAAATTAAAAAGTGAAAATCTAACTACATTCAAATTATCGTGCCTTATCTTATTCTTATATATGTAACTATGGTTTTCTTATTTTTTTATCGGGCCTTATCTTATTCTTATAGATGTAACTATATTTTTCTTATTATCGTACCGTGTTGGTCATTATCACCCTAAAAACAAGATACTGAAAAGTGCAATACTTATATGACCATTAACGCCCGTGAACGGATGAGTGGACTCAAGTGGCTTCATAACTTTATTATTATTACTAGAAACATGACCCGCGCTTCGCTGCGGGCTTTTGTAGACGTGAAATCGAACGATTACATGTTGTCGCAATGTCAGTTAGAGTACAGTTATATAAGAACACAATTAAGTGTCATAAAATTTATTCTCATTTGTAGGCTATTATGAGGGATAATAATTAATTGCGCATTATCGATTCACTTTGAAGATACTACCATAGCTAGTTTAGTTACATAGCATTTTCCAAAGTATCTCGTCCCTAGTGTATATTGTTTAAAGACAAAAATACATACAAAGTGCGTAATGTCCACAACATCGATGCATGGGGGAAGATGAATATAAATAAGAAAGATCGACTCGAACTAAAAGCAAAAGAAAATGACAAAAGTAAGATGAATATAAATAAGAATGATCGACTCGAACTTCGGAACTGAAAATAAATAATAGGAAAGTTGAATATCATTCATACGTTTGCTTTGAAGTTCCGTAGGATGTTGTATAGCAAAAATCAATGATCTCCATGGTTCGTGCTTGAAGAAGGTATTTCATAATGACGTCCTACAGAACGATAAACAGACCATATTTTTAGATCAAAATAAGAGAAAATCATTTTGAAGATTAACTGATGTAAATGCATTCATAAAAAATCCAACTCACTTAAGTGGAAACTTGTTGGAATATATTGTGATAAATTGTTATCTCCCACAGTGATGTAAGGTTGTTGAGAAACTAAAAGAAAATGACAAAAGTAAGATGAATATAAATAAGAATGATCGACTCGAACTCCGTATCCGAAAATAAATAACATGAAATTTGAATATCATTCATACCTTTGCAAAACTCCTTAGCATGTGGTACAACTGCTTCAAAGCCAACGTGATGCTTGAATCTTGCTTGTTCGTGCTTGAATAAGGTATGGATTCAGGCGAGCAAACCTGTGAGCTCATTGTGAAATTGGCATGCGGACATCGAGAAAGGTTAGCTGGCAAAGTACTGTGAATGCTAACTGTTTCGACATTTGTCATCTCGTTTACATTGGGTGACATGAACATTTCATGACAGCCCATGTTTGTGATATTAGGAAGCTGGAGAGGCTGAACATGACATTGTGGGGTTTTCAAAGTAGAAGCCTTATCCTTCTGTCTTTTAAATTTTTAGATTTTAAAATATTATATCTATTGAATCTGTTAGTTCTCGACTTGTTTGAGTCTAGATCAAGATTAAACATTACAGGCACGGGTTTCCTTTTCCCACCCATTGAATGAACTGGCCCACAAACAAACTTTAATATAATTGAAAATGGAAATATGACATCAAAGAAATAAGAACAATATAACACCCAATTCACAGAATTCAAATTCAATGTATTATAGAAAAAAGTTACATCATGGAAGAGTGAACCTACTAAACACATGAATTTTCATTTCACTGTAAACTGACCAGTAAAGAAGAAACCAAAAATCATTGATAGTAGAAAAACCGAATAATAATGATGCAACGACTCGTGCCCCTAAGACACATTTTAAACAACCCGGACACTTCACTTCATCAACAAAAAAATACCCCTTTGCTCGCTCTCGATCCTAACAACACAAAATATATAAGAATATTTAAGAAAAAAAATTAGAATTAGACCTAAAAAATAGAAAATCCCTTTAAATTTCCAATTATTCGAAACCCCTAAATAGTTTCTTATTATTATATTCAATACATGTGAGAGAAGAGTTTGTTTTAGAGAAATGTTGGAACCTGATGCCTTGCTACTCTCACTTTTCACTCTGAATTTCGAGTTGTGGGGTAAGTATTACTTACAAAAATTAGATCAACTGAAAATGGAAGGATGGAGAAGCATGAAGAAAAGGCAGGACACAAAAGATAAATTGTTGGTGGGTAAATAACTCAAGAAAGCTTTAGTGCCTTCTAGAAATATACGTGGCATCCTTTTTACAATTTTTTTTTCTCGACAAAATTCCATGATAAAAATCAACTGACCCAACCCAACCATAAAGCCCAATTTGAAAAGAACTTCTTGTTAAATGTTGTCAACTTTCCTATATAAATAAATTATTAATTTAATTATTAATAATAATAATAATATATAGAAAATTATCTCTTTTATCAAAATTTTAGTGGCATTGGCAACAGCGTGTGAAGGCGCTGCGACGAGTGACAAATCGGCGATTATCATTAGGCCTCGATCTCTTGAACATGGTTGACTGACTCACAATTACGAAGATAATTGAAATAAATTCTGATTTGAAAAAAAAAAACTGGGTTTTTAATTGAAATTATATGCCTTCCTAATTTTTAAATTTTGGGTAAAGGTGAGGGGCGTCGATTGATTCAATTAGGTATGTTAAAATCCGCAAATTAAAGTACAGCTTATATTGGAATTGACAAGTTTAAACCCAAATTACGGTTACCACGAAAATGAACCATTGTGGATCTAATATAAAATCTCAACACAAAAATGTGTTATCAAGACATCAACACGTACCAAATAAAACCTTTAAAGCCAGCAAACAAAAAACAACACAGTCAAAAGATTCCACAATCTTAAAGTTAAAAACAAATAGAATATCAAAATCCCAAAATTACTAAGGCAACAGGAATCTAGTTCATTCTTCTGATAAGTTCATTGATGTAGTCTTCACGGTTTCCAGCATCCCCTCCTTCGACATAGTGATTTCTCTTTTTCTTCAGACCACCCAATGGCGCCTTAAGTTGGAAGGGCCACAGAAAGTTATTCGCCTCCTTAAAGTGGGGCCCCACGGTCAAGATCTCATGAATAAGATCCTCAGTGCAGATAATACCATGTTTGCCGAGCGTCTGAAAAAAAGCAAGAGTTCATCAAAAATCATGAGAAAAATGCAATTAAGTACAGTAAGTCAATTTTCATGCAAAAGTCAACAAACCTGTTCGATGATCGAGTTATCAGTCAAAGCAATCCTCTGCTTATTGACCTTGCCATAGCCCCTCTTGTATATCAACTCTTTCACACTCTTCAAGTTCGGGTACCTAAACGCAAGTGCATTCTAAGCATATACAATGAAGCGCAGAATTAACTTAAAAATGTTTAAAAAGCCATAAATTTGAAATGCATACCCATAAGTCACGTATGGCTCAACCCTGTGCAACATATTCATCGTTGCCTTGTTCACTTTTAGGAACACACCGTTAAAAATCTGCATAACATGATAAGTAAAAATATAAAACAAACTGTTTCCTTTAAACTGACATTTGTAATAAATTATGGGTAACAGGATCCAAAGAAAGAACAAATTAACACTGTTTCGATTTTCATCACAGAGGACCTCAACAAATTAACCATTTGCATAGTTCTTAATTGACAAGTACTTGACCAATATCTTTTGCCAAATAGAAAAATAAAAAAATAATTATAACAGTCACATAAAATTTTTTTAAGAAATTCACCTGGCGAAGACGAAGCAGCTGCAAAATCTTCTTCGTCGTAGGGTGCATGGCATTAATACTGATAGTTACAAACCATGAAAAAATTATTAGTAACCCAATAAATCATATAATCAAAATCAAGTCCAATTAACACGATTACATACCCACGAATACGAATGATAAATATCAGTTTAGCTTCAGGGTTCACATAAAACCCTCCTTTCAACCTGGCCTCACGCTTCAGTTGAATCAACTCCTTTTCCTAAAGACAAACAAAGCATACAACTTTATATTTCAACTAGCAACAACCCCCCCCCCCCACCCCCCAAAAAAGGGTCGAAAATAAAGATTATAAATCACACCTGCGCAGCATATTCCTTAGCATATTGCTGAGCTCTGTTGAAAATCAGCTTCCTGTTAGCAGCCTTCTTCTCCTTCAAAACAGTAAGCTCCTGCTTTTTGGCCAAAGCCCATTCCTCACTTCTCTTCTGTTTCTTTACAACAGACTCTGGAACAATTTGTCCTCCCTTCTCGGCCATCTCTATACACAGAACATAATCAAACTGATTAATTATTCCAAAAAATAATAACTTTAATTATTTATTATTAAATAAAATCCTCCAAATGCCCCCACAAATATATCAGCATACCCATATATAGAACAATTATCAGTCTAAATATCCTTTCCTCTAACCTCACCACTTGAGAATCATGATATTTAGATGGAAATAGAATATGGAGAAAAAATCGAAAGTAGATCACAAAATCAATAAAGTCCAAGATCCAAGCACGACACAAAAGAAGCTAAAATGATACATACAAACTTAAACAGATTAATTATCAAAACCCAATGCATTAGCACAGTTCTATGGACAGAAACGCAGATGTATAAATCGTGTTCAGTCATCGAAAACAGATTGAGCATTGTAATTATAATTATAATAAACACATCAAAATGGGGAAATACATGCCTATACATACAGATCAAACAATAACTCAATAAAACATACATTCACGTATAGATGTAAGGCTGCGTATAGCTGAGGCTAGAGAAAATGGATAAGAAAAATGAAATGAGCTTACCGTATCGTTTGATTCGCCTGTCCGAGGGGCCTTCTTTGGGTTTGTCACAGCGGCTGTTTGAGAGGTTATGTTCAGGCGGAAGTAAAAAAAGAACTAGGGTTTTGTAGGGTTTGGAGATGAAAAAGATCGACGGTTCTTATTCGCTGGAGGTAGTGGTTGAATCCCATCCGTTATTATGTTTCATATTTCCCTTATTGTCCTTTTCGGGCACTGCCGTTCGAATTTATTCAAACTAGCTCAATAACGTAGGTAACAAAATGGTATTTAATATTACAATATTTAATTATATATATATATATATATA
>BMAC01001102.1:162297-202457 GCA_014905375.1 Phtheirospermum japonicum
ATAAAATAATAAGGAATATAATTTTTGTGAGAATGTAGATTTCTTTAAAATTATAATACTAGTGTAATACCTGTGTATCATACAAATTTTGTAAATTTTTTTTTATTAATTATAATAAATGTATATTTAAATGAATAGCACACAAAATATCTACCTCAAATTATGGGGAAATTTATTTGTAAATTGTATTTGTTATCATTGTTTAAATTATATCGTACAAAAGATAATGCTCAAATTTTTCATGCTTTTGATCGAATAATGATCGATATTATTGTACCAAACTGGACACTTTCAATCCGAGAGATTTTGTTTTTAAAAAAAATCTACCATATATACAAGTATTATCTCAAATTTTTATTAGTACAAACCTGAGTGTTTTTATTTTAGTAGTGTGCAACCCTAGAGGAGATGCTATGAAAATTGATTTGAAAATTATGTTTTAGGTAGTTATCAAATTATTATTCATCAACTCAAATAGAAAATTAGAACAATGGTTGACGATAAAGGGAGTAAATTAACACCGAACTTAAAAAGTGAGGAAAACAAGTGATAACAGTAACCAAGAAGTTGAGAAACAAGACGTACAGAATTGAGGGTGATACGGACCAAAATAACCACACGTGAAATTATGTGGTAAATGTGACTATTTGTGGAAAGCGACCTCATTTCCTAGGGAGGGTGTACCTCTGGGAGGTGGGCGAGCTATGATAATTCGAGTGGATTGTTTTGTGAAGAGTAGCGACSTATAGTATGGGGATGACTTTTCATACAGGGTCGCGATCTCTTGTAATTTGMGCTGAGTACTTGAGCCCGTTTGTYGAATGGATACGCGTGAATTATTATGGGCRGGGTGGGCTGTATGCCCCGGCTTAATTGGGATATCTATGGAGAAGTTTTGTTGTTTATGGGAACTTGCCATGAATGAGGAGTCCTAATTAAGAGACGATTGTGGAATCCTGGCATAAATGAAATTCTTATTACGAAAGGTAACCCTAGATATGGGGGATCTTCTCCCATCCCTATAAAAGGAGCCCCTGGCTTCTTCTTTGAAGGTTAATGCTTATTTGCGCATTTTAATTTGAGTGCACCGATATTATTGAGAGAGAAGAAGTGTGTTTTTCGCTTATTAACTTAAGCGTRGGAGGGCCTTAACGGGCTCGAAATCCGGCCCGTTCTAGGCGCTGTTTTGCAGGAAAGCGAGGTCGCTGTGAAGATTGCGGATTCTTTGGAGGTCGCTGTGTCGCATTTGGAGGCTTTTTAGGTCACTGATCTCTACTTTTGAGGTTAGTACCCCCCTTTATTTGGTAGTTCAACTTTTTGGACTTATCAGAGGGTGAGTACTTAAAGTGCTTTTTCTCAAAAAATAACGAAACACACACACAGAAACACAATTTTCAAATTTTTACCCCTAGATATGGGTTGGGTCATGTTAATAGATACAATAGAAGTTTGCCCACAAACTTTTGAACCCAAGTTAGTAGATATTTTTATTGATAGAAAAAAGTTGTGCTTTGACTAAGAAAATAAGTAAAATGTTCGGTATTTAGAACCATTAAGATTCCTAATTTTAACCGGTGAATATGGTTCCCAAAACTACTCTTTGATGGCATTTTCAATAATCATGTTTCCAAATCTTGAATGATGATACATCCGAAAATAAGATAATTGGACTTTCTCTGTAAAAAATTTCTTCTAAGTGAATTTCCTAAAAATAATGTACCATGTTGATAATTTGCATTTCCATATGACAATGATTATAGTTGCATTTAGTGTGAGTCAATCAATCCAAATAGGTTATTTTGACATTGAATATATTTATTTATGAATTATCAACTTTGAGACGATAAATGATTAATAGTTATTATCATTGAAGAGACTATTTTGTTGTATCAACATCTTTCTCTTAATTCACATTTTAAACTTTAAATGCACCATAAAGTATGCATGCACCACATTACTAATAGTAGTTAATAAATTAAGAGCAAGTATTATGAATATAAGGCAAATACTTGGGTGAGACTAGTCTCATAGTATGAGACCACTTTTAACCCACCAACTAAAATTGACCCACCAGCCCAAACCCGCACCAACTGATTAACCAACCCGCACCAATATACTTGCCCCGCTTGAAAATTAAAGAAAAAAAGATATTTCACTCCTTCCTCATTTTCTTTCTTCTGAGGGTAGGGTTAACTGACCACCACCGCCACAAAAACGCCGCCATTGAGGAGATACCCAATCGATGAGTTTATCCCAAATAAGATCGCCCCGGCGTATCGCGATGGGACCCATCCGGGCATGCGTAATTTTGTGGCGATTACTTGATCTTTTACCCGACCGAGTTCTATTCATCGGTCACCATTTGGCCACGCTCTTGCCGCTATGTGGTTTATCACGGTGCCTTTCGCGATCCTTGTGCTTTTGATTCTGGCGGAGGTGACGAGCTTGTGCCAGGATGTGTGGACCCTGGCTAATGCGTGGAGATCGGATTTGAAACTTGCAGCCAAGGTGTTTGATGTTTTGTCTCCTCCGTTTTATGCTTTGTACTTTGTCGTCGGGGGTTTTTAGGGCCTTATTTCGTTTACCGGATGTTTGCATTTTACTTGAGTGGGGCTGATGATACTGTGATACCGAGATGGGTTTGGGTTGGGTTTCGTGGGTTTTCGTGGTTGTGATGTCGATTTCAGTTAGTATATTGTGGATTTTGAATCTTTGGGTTGAGTATTTTAGAGGAAGGGTCAGGGTTCCATCGAAAACAAACGCAGGAAAAGAAAGCTGTGGCGTGACTTGTGACTTGATTATTGAAGCGGCGGTAGAGATAGAGAGAAGCATGGATTACAGGGCTCTTGATTACAGTTGTTTTCCTCCTAATTGGCTGATCTCTCCTTACCTTCCGATGGGAACGTGCAAAGATAGTTCGAGCTATAGTGATGCATTGGAAATGACTAGTTTTGCTCTTGATCGCATCAAAAATGACCCCGCCAATATGGCAAAACTTTCGAGGTCTTGTGTGTAGACAAGATCGCTCTTAGCCCCCCCTGTAGTGTATCTTTTGGCCTTCACTGTTCGGGAAGTTGTTGCCACTGCTGCTGCCGCCACTGCCGATGCTCCATTGAAAACTATTCATGCAAGGGTGTTCTATCCACGTAGTAAAGGTAACGAACTCATGGAGTGGATGTTTCAACCTTGTGGCGTGACCGGGTGACAGTGCAGCTGCTTTTTAGTGTGTTTTACTACCGTCTCCTAGCCGTATTCTATATTTTTATGAAAACTTGTGTAAGTGGGATTGGACTTTATCATTGTACGTTTGGTGCTTGGTTGTGATGAACAGAAACTCAATTTTTCTATGTATTTAGTTCATTAATAAATAAAAAATTGTTTAGAGGAAGGGAGATGAAAGTTGGGAAGAAAGTTAGATAGGAGCTTGGAATGAGTAAAATTAATTTCTTTTTTATTCCAAGGTGTGTAACAATCCTAAATTATCTCTATTGTAATGTTTGATGAAAACATAATATATAAATGAATGCAAAGTCCTTACTGTTCTAATTGGGTTTGTGTTAGTAGAGTAGTATGAAGACAATCCATGAAGACAGTCATATAATGTGGTTCATTGGGAAATTTGAATACCAAGTTTGCCTATTTTAATTTTCAATTTTATTTGAACCACATTGTATAAGAAAAAGAGTGAGATATTGTTCATGTAATTGACCTTGGATATTGGTATAAACTATAAAACTTTGTGTATGTTGAAAGCATTACAAGTTTTTTATACATATTTTTACAATAAAGCATAGTTAAGTAACGTTTTTAACTCAAATTATTTGAGTATCACAAAACATTGTTAAAGTATCACAAAAGATTGCTAAAGTATCACAAGTTTTTATACTTAATTTTAATTAAAGTATAGTTAAGTAATGTTTTTAAATCAAGTTGTTCAAGTATCACAAAACATTGTTAAAGTATTACAAAAGATTTTTAAAGTATCACAAGTTTTTTATACATATTTTTACAATAAAACATAGTTAAGTAACATTTTTAACTCAAGTTATTTGAGTATCACAAAACATTGTTAAAGTATTACAAAAGATTGTTAAAGTATCAAAAGTTTTTTATACATATTTTTACAATAAAACATAGTTAAGTAACATTTTTAACTCAAGTTATTTGAGTATCACAAAACATTGTTAAAGTATCACAAAACATTATTAAAGTATCACAAAAGATTGTTAAAATATCACAAGTTTTTTTATAATTTAAAAGTATCAATAAATTATTTAAAAGTATTACAAAGTGTATTAAAAGTATCACAAACTAAATTAAAAGAATTACAATTTTTAGGTATAAATACTGTATATTATAGTTTTACTGTAAATTAAAAGTAACAGAAAACATTGTTAAAGTATTACAAAAGATTTTTAAAGTATCACAAGTTTTTTATACATAGTTGTACAATAAAGCATAATTAATTAACGTTTTTAACTCAAGTTATTTGAGTATCACAAAAGATTGCTAAAGTATCACAAAATATTGTTAAAATATCACAAGTTTTTTATACCTATTTTTAATTAAAGTATAATTAAGTAATGTTTTTAACTCTTGTTCAAGTATCACAAAACATTGTCAAAGTATTACAAAATATTGTTAAATTATCACAAGTTTTTTATACATATTTTTACAATAAAGCATAATTAGTTAGCGTTTTTAACTCAAGTTATTTGAGTATCACAAAACATTGTTAAAGCATCACAAAAGATTGCTAAAGTATCACAAAATATTGTTAAAATATCACAAGTTTTTTATACCTATTTTTAATTAAAGTATAGCTAAGTAATATTTTTAGCTCAAGTTGTTCAAGTATCACAAAACATTGTTAAAATATCACATATATATTTTTATACAATAAATGGTAGTATTGCAAAATATTGTTAAAGTATTACAAAATGTTGTTAAAGTATCACAAAATATAACTATAGTATTACAAAATATAGTTCGTCTATATTAATATATATATATATATTTTTTACGTCTATATATATTTTATAGTAAGTATTAAAAAATGTTATTAAAGTATCACAAAATATAACTATAGTATTACAAAACATAGTTCGTCTATATTTATATTTAGTTTTTTTATGTCTACATATTTTTATAGTAAGTATTACAAAGTGTTGTTAAAGTATCACAAAATATAACTATAGTCTTACAAAATATAGTTTGTCTATATTTATATTTAATTTTTTTTACATCTATATATTTCTATAGCAAGTATTACAAAGTGTTGTTAAAGTAGCACAAAATATAACTATAGTATTACAAAATATAGTTCGTCTATATTTATATTTAATTTTTTTACGTTTATATATTTCTATAGTAAGTTTTACAAAGTGTAGATTAGTTTCATTCTATTGCACAAAATTGTCTATGTTTTGTTGTCACGCAGTTTGATGCTTTTGGTGTAGACAAAAATACATTTGGTTTCATATGCTGATAGCATAGAATATAGCATTTTCGCCATTTTTTTATGCTCTCTTCATTTGATCAAGAGTTTTACTTGTTCTGCTACCTCTCTCTCTTTTCTTTTGATTGTTTACCAATAAGTAGTGCTAGCAGCAGAAATTCCTCATAAAACTACCAAAATAAATGGAAAAAAAATAAAATAAAAGGCAAAGCAGTCTACCTTGATTTTAATTGAATCATACCGACTGGTTTACAAGACACACGCTCAAAATAAGAACACATTACAAGTTAGTAGTAAATCACAACAAAACCCAATAAATATTAGCAACCAGAGACGATAAATCAAACACAACTTCGAACGAATTAGGCCGAAATAAACTCAAGTACCAATCATATCATATACGTATAAATCCGGTAATCCTAATGTACAAATTAACTCTACAAATTAATAAAAGAGGGGAATGTAAGTAAATTAATCTTGAACCCAGACCCTGACTGTCCGGTCATTGTCGAGTGCTGCAGAGACAATCATGTTCACCGTTGGATGACATGATACAAATACAATAGTATCCGTATGTCCTTCCAGTTTCTGGACCAGATTCTTACTTTGCAAATTCCAAATGTATACACAATTATCTTCTAATCCGCTCACTATGTACTTCTCGCCCGACACCGAAAATGTTGGCATTATGCAAAATAATCTGTTCACGTTACCCGTGTATATCTTCAAGAACTTCCCGGCTGAGTAATTCCGTAGCTTCTGTAATTTAAAAAAATCGTTATATCTCCAAATGAATCACATTCACAATAATTAAAAAAAAAAACCAGTTTCATGTACTTACAAGAAATCTCAATCTAGCCACCAAAATATCGACAAGGTAAAACAAACTAGGCAGTGCTTGTAAACTCTAAAAAACTGCTTTTGGTCTTTAAGCCAGAAAAAAAGCATTTTGGGTGTCTCCGATCACAGCCACATTGCTCTTTAGCTGTTTCAGCGCCTCCGCTTTGTCCGGCTTCCGCATAAACATTCCGGGAAATATTTTATTGCTCTTCTTTCTCTCTCTACCCAGAAGAAAGAAGTATTACATTACTTCCTAAAAGTATCACAAAAAAATTGAGTTTACTGGGGCTATCATCAATCTTTTGGCTTATCATCACCTGCCTTGTCTCCGAACCCATCAACACCACTGGAACAGTGTCACCGACGACTCTAACCCCAAACCTCACAACCCCACAAGCGCACACATGAACACACAAAAAACGCCCCAAACCTCACAACCCCACAACCAAGCGCAAGCGCACACATGAACACACAAAAAATGCAAAATCGACTACGCGGTGGAGTGCCTCTACACCCATTGGCCATGACCTATAATAGAAAAGAGGGAGAGTGAGAATTTGCAAATATATATTTGTAGAGCGTCACGTGAGGATTCGAATTCAATGAATTAACAGAATTTAATCAGAGATTTGTTGTTAATTGGGGTGGTAGATCATGAATCCGGCTTCGAGGCAGCATGGTCTGCGATGGAGAGAGAACAGGAGAGAGGCGGTCGATCTGATCTGCGATGGAGAGAGAAAAGGAGAGAGGCGGTCTGCGAGAGAAGAGGAGAGATGCGGCTTTTTTTTTTTTTGTATTAATAATAAATAAGTGGTATGGGCGAGCGGGTTCAGGTTAGGGCGGGCGGGAGGGGCAAATAATTGAATGTGGTAAAAAGTGGTCTCATTCTATGAGACCGGTCTCACCCAAGACCTACTCTGAATATAAATATTATATTTGTATAGGATTAATTATAAAAAATGAGACCACGCCTACAATTAGAACTCGTATATTTACTATATTGTAATTAGGATTATAATAAGTAAACATTTTAATTTTTCACTCCTCCTTTTCTTAAGTATCATGGTTATAAAAATTAGGATTGTGATCGGATTATTTTTTTCTTTAGACCCCTATAATTAATACACACAAACACACAAATCAATTATTAATATAAACTTACTGTTGCGTTAGGATTAATAACCCCCCAAAAAAAGATTCATATAATTATAATTAATGGACTCTAATAATTAGGATATTATATTCTAGTAGGGATCCAAACATTTGAAGTTCGCCAAGTAAATTTTGGTTTAGTATATAGGTGAGTTATTATTATTGGTGTAACTTGTTACAATATATTAGGTTTTCTTTTGGATTTCTATTGTGGTTTGCACCCTCCTAGTTAATATTGTTCAGGCTTCAGGGCCTAGCTTTATCTTTTGGAGCTTCAAGTCCAAAAGCTCGCCTATTAAGTAAGGAGAACCAAACTTATTAACCGCTTATAGACCTCGTGTGCGAGAGACCTGAGAACTTTTGGTTCACAATAATTTTACAACTTTTTATAAATATTACAAATAGGCGGTTATCTCATTTTGTTTGGGGGTTATTTGTAATACTGATTTTTATTTCAAACAAAGAAACATGGACTTGATTTGATGATCAGTTCGAATTT
This sequence comes from Phtheirospermum japonicum, assembly GCA_014905375.1. Lineage (NCBI taxonomy): Eukaryota > Viridiplantae > Streptophyta > Magnoliopsida > Lamiales > Orobanchaceae > Phtheirospermum > Phtheirospermum japonicum. The sequence goes on from BMAC01001102.1 coordinate 170,247, forward strand.
TAGGGTTTGATGGTTAAACTAATTAGATAAAAGTATAACTGGTAGTTGATAGCTAGTAGACAATAGTTGTTAATTGATTTTAAATTATTATTTGATAAATGAATTCGTATAATTGGTAGTTGATAGCTAATAGACAATAATTGTTAGTTGATTTTAAATTATTGTTTGATAAATGAATTCATTAAATATTAATTTACTGATATAAACATGGTCTTGTCATAATTATAATTAAATCTGAAAAATGAGAATCGTGGTAGCACAATTGAGTTTCGATTTAGAAAAATCCCAAAGTGTGAAATTGTTCAAAAACATACGGTCAACAATCTAAAACTTGGAAAAAAAATATAATGTAGAAAATAAACAATTAGAAATGGCCTAACAATCGATTTATAAATGAACATTATGAACTGTGCCCTAATCATATGTTAGCTAATTAGGTTACGCTTAGCCTATGAAGGTTATATGAACCGCCGATTACAACAAAAAGTTATGATACTTATTTTTCTAGGTGTTAACACCTACTCGAAAGGTGATTATATAGAGTCGTGTCAATTGATGCTTCTCACTAGGAGAATCTAAAAAAACAAAGGGGGGTAGGATTTTATAGAATTGAAGATGATGAGTTTCCAAAACTTGGTGGTAAATCGATTATTTTGTTTGATGCGTCCCCCTTTCTCGTCTACTATGTTATAATGGCACAATAATTGAACACAATACATGACATGGATACATATTTATAATATATGCATATATATATATATATATATATATATATATATATATATATATATATATATATATATATATATATATATATATATATATATATATATAGAATTGGGTTCAAATGAGAACCCCGTCGTTATATGTGAACCTAGGGACTAATCCTGGCCTTACATCTAATATTGCACAGTGCAATTATATGTCCAGGTTCATTGTGCTTTTTACACAGTACTGTAGTGCGAAAATCAGTCCAATTTTTTTAATTTAATTATATATATATATATTTCTTACGTTATAAAATATGCAATATGTATCTTAAATTGTAGATCTTGAGAATGTGATTAATTTGATATATATTTCATTCAAAACGAATAAAATTTGAAAAAGTTATGGTTTGTTGAAGATTTAAGTTTCATTTCAAATTTTTGAATTTGCAGTTTATAGACGAAATTTGCGGTGCTTTTTTTTATACAATCGTAGTGTTTTTTCTTCTTAATCTATTGTGCTTTCCAAAGAACAATGTAGTGCTCTTTGTAAACGTTGATATATGTCCAAAATACCATTTTTAATTAATTAATGCTGACATGTCATGATCTCAACCATCAAGATTATCCAATCTAATGGTCAAGATGAGTCCCTAGGTTCACATATAATGACGGGTTCTCATTTGAACCCAACCCTATATATATATATATATATATATATATATATATATATAATATATATATATATATATATATATATATATATATATGTATTATAATATAAAATAGGACACGACATAATAAAACATTATAATTTAAAATTTCCTTTCATCATACCTCGCCCGACAAACTTTTAAAGTTCACAAAACAAAAGGAATGGGAATGAACAAGACATTTGGGTCTTTTGTACAAAATGGGCATTTTCTTGGACAACTCTATGGGCTGAAGTTATTTGATAGACTCGAGCATATCAGTACTATTTGAACCGGGTGATGAACCTAGTTTAGCTAAGCATAACCTTAATTGGGCGATACTCGTGACAATATATGTAATGATTAGCGAGGGTTATTCCAAACTATAGTGTTCAATTGTATTCAGTAGATATATGGTATATTAACTTTCATGATATTGGTTGATATTGTAACATATTTTTTAAAATACTTCTTAATGTACCAGGTATATATATATATATATATTTGAATTTGAATATAAGAATTTATTTGGCTAGACCTACAAAATCACACAGAGACGCTCTCGTCGTAAATTCTATAACGCTCAAGTTAGAAAGTGAAAGAATAATAAGTGAATTAAGATTGAGATTATGATTTAGAATAAGGGTTTGAATCCCTATTTATAAGAAGAATAAAACTTGGTACTTACGAAATAGACTTTTCTCGTTGATGGAAACTCAATCTCCATGAATCAGGAGGAGATATTCTTCCATAAGTACTGTCCAAACAAGTGTATGAAACCCTAAACGTTCCAAGGCCTCGAAACCCACTTAAATGGACCAAAATGGCCTTTCGCCAGATCGAGCTGATAAGGTTCGAGCTAATCAACAACGAGCTTGGATATATATTTTAGGGAGTCGAATCAACCGAGCTAATCAATAAATATTAGATTATGCTAGTTCTATATTCACCTGGGCTTTTGTTAGCCGTATCCTTGTAAATTTTATTTACAAAAATATCACTCAATGAAATGTAATATACACACTTATATAATTCCAATACACCCTTATTCATCTTCATTACTAACACACCCATATATATATTATTGCTACACACCCATCAGCATATCGTCTAACACATCAAATATTTTTCTACAATTATTCAATTAAAAAAAATAAAATTCTTCAATTTTATTTCCTATCCGTTTTCTAAACCCTATATTCAATCACAATGAATAATCAACAGTTGATGATGAGAAAAAAATATGAGAACAACCAATGCAAATATTTCTTCATTTTTGTCCCATTAGTTTTTCATTTTCGCATCCGTATTGTTAAATTCGTTTTGCATTTTTAAAAAACTGTCCACGGGCCTGTTCTACCGCGGTCTTGTAAAAAAAAAAAAAAACAACAACGAGGTGATGGATCATAGTAAGCAATCCAAACATCAATGGCCAATCTCTCATCTTTGTTGGTGCACAACTTACAGGAATTGTTCAGAATCTTTTAAATGAAAATTGGTGTTACTCCAAAAGTAATTGAGAAAACCGTAGAGTTCAACTCTGGTTTCACGAATAATGAAGCAGCGTTCGTTTTTTTTAAGAATAGATGTGCAATGTTCGATTTTTAATATTAAAACACTCTGTTTCTTGAACAAATCTAATTTTTTATTTTATTTTTTTTATTCTCCAAAGAAAATGAGTTCGATCCAATAAGATGTTCAAATCTTTTTTTTGGTCAAATGAAGATGGGCTCGACCCATTATCTTCAGCCCAGCAAGGTTGTAATATTTCAACTTCATCATCTACGTCTGAGGAGTCCTAAAAGTTGTGATGATGGAGGTGGTGGTTGTAGTGGGAGTTAAAGACACTAATTGAAAGCTGCTTCACCTTTTTCAACTTCTCAAAACCCTGCATGAATTAAGTCTATAAATAGACTTAAAAGTTATAGGCAGAAAACACATTGAATTAATTTTTTTTAATAAGTTTGGGTCAAGTGGTTGGAAAGTAGAAGATAAATCTCAAATAACTTGAGAGGTCTACGGTTCGAACCCTTGTCAACACCCTTATAAAGGGTTAGTGATACCACTTGAGCTTTCATTCTACATTTTTCTGCACTAAAAGTGTCAAGCATTTTCTTTAAAATTTTATGCTCAGTCTTCAAGCTTTTAAAGTTCACCCGAACTTTGAATTCTGGTGTGCTACAGCTTCAAAGACCTTAAATCGTTATATCTTTAGGGACCTTACGCAAGTTCTGTCAGCACTACACCGACGTATATGTCTTGCGGAAAGAGATCTTTCTCGCCTCGACTTGTTGATCAATCTGGTTCGGTTCAAGAAGGTGTTTATTTAGTTTTATTTTATTTTCTTCAAATTTGCTTGATTTTAACATTTGTAAGAATTGTAGTAGAGTTCAGTAGCATTTCCCTTTTTCGTATATTATTTTGTAACATGCTACAAGTTAATCGGCTATTGGTACATCGTATAAAATCACTATGTACATCACATTTATGTTAAATTTACATTACTTTTTATGATGGATGTACATCATATAAATCTCATTGGAAGTTATACTACTTGCATGATAAAAAATAATACAATATGCAGATTTCTCAAAACTACAACGTACATCACGCGCACGATAAATATACATCAAACAAAAATATTATGTATATCATGCAATACTTATAGTTTTTGTGTATAGTAAATACTTAAAACTGAAATGTACATCACGCAATGAATATACATCATGTAAACTCACTATATAGGTAGTAAAATATTTTTTGTATAATTTTATAATATGTATATTACTTAAAACTAAAATTTATCACACGCATGATAAATATACATCGTATAAAACGACTATGTATAAATGTACATAGTGCATATAAGTACATCACGTATATATAAACTCATAATATACACCACACATACAATAAATGTACATCAAATATATTTGTAATACACATCATCCAATATTTTTAGTGTAAGTCAGACTCATAATAACTCTTAGCTACATCTCCAGTATTCGGCCTCCGAACTCAAGAATTTCTTAATTGCCAATTTGTGACACAATCTCTATATCTCTGTTTATATCTACTCTCTGAAGACTTCAATATAAACATGTATTCATTGTACACACCACCTGAATATTTCCTACCAAGATCAATAAATCAACAACAAGATCAAATTCTTCACAACCAACTACACATATACACATTAAAAGTTATGTACCGATTTTACTAAAGTGATGCATCATAAAACGTAATACGGTGTACATAACAACTTGAAAGTGCTAACCCAATATAATCAAGATACAAGTGATGTACCACTGACCATCTAATGATGTACCTTAAGATATCACACAATGTACCTTAAAATATCATACCTATGAACTGCTACTACTAAACCAATATAATCAACACAAACAGTCACTGCATAGCAAACACAAACAACGATGATGTATCTCTTATAACATAACGATGTACATTAGCGCATTACATGATAAATTGAGAAACACTAGTAATACGTGCATAAATACAACAAAAGTGATGTATATTTAACACATAATAAAGTGCTTTAAGACATTACATAATGTACCTATCAAAATACATACTACTAAACCAATATAATTAACAACACAAGCATAATCTGCATGAAACACAGAAAAATTGAACGATCACACAATTAACACACTGAAATATAGAAATCGGTTTCCAATATGTGAAGTCACAAAAAAAAAAAAGAAAAGTTTTCAACATGAACAAACATACAAAAATTACTCCAACAATCGTAGATAGAAAAATCAAATCAATAATATAGTTAGAAAAATTATCCAAAAAGCTAAACATAAAAATGCAAAAAATAAATGTTCTTAATAAAATAAAAATCTTTAAAGGTACTACTACACAATCTCAATTTGAAAAAGGCAAACATACAAGATCAGCACCGGTCAAAATCATCCATCTACAAATTCTTGTAATCGAAAATAATGAAACGAAGACGGTGAAAAGTCGAAAATGAGCATTTCACTGAAGAAGAGAAAGAAGAGGAAATTTGTTGCATGAAAAAAAAAAACCTGCCTCAACTTACAAGTGTAAAATTGCAACTATATTTAATAATATGTACAACGTCGTATTAGAAACGAATGCATATTTCACATGTATATCATATAATATGACCCCAGCCCATTTAAATTGACAACTATGGGTACAAGAACCTCCCAAAGGGGAATTGATTTTCCAAAAATAATTGTCGGCAAAATTCCCATCTTTGGGGTGAATAAATCCCATGCCTTTTTTTTTTCCCGCTCCCTCCATCCTATAAGCTCCGGAGTCGGCGGGTTTGTAAAATAGCTTATCTTCTACATAATGGCGAAAAGGGCGAAACAGAGTAAAGGGGTCTGTTCAGAGGAGGAGATCGAGGTTAATATTCACTCTCTCTCTAGCAATATTTAGGTTTGCATGTTTGTTCCATGGTATATTATGTATTATCCTTGTGGTATGTACCCTTTATGGTATATTTGCTGTTAAAGGTTTCAACTTTATTGTGTTTGATGGTTAAAGGTTTCAACTTTTTTATTGCGTATAATGGGGACCGAAGGAGGTTGTGATTAGGTCTTGTTCTGTATCTTTGATTGGAGCGTTTCACTGTTCAATTGGCGTATTGGACTAGATGTGCATCTGGGTGGGGGTGGGGGGTCGGAGGGAGGGGATGGATTAAGCGTTGTATGTTTATTAATGGTATTGCTGTTTTTATTATTTATATGTTGCATGCAGTCTATGGTGTATATGCTTCTAAAGGTTTCGACTTTACTGTGTATTATTTTTTTGTTTTTGGTTTGCAGTTTGGGGATAAACTTAGTTCAACCGATCGAATTAGCCAGCTCCATGATGATTTATTGGTGTTTTTATTGTCTCGCTTGACCTTTAAGGAAGCGGCTGCGACTAGCATACTTTCTCGTCGTTGGAGATACTTGTGGACCTTCATACGCAAGCTAGATTTTGATGGCACTGAGTTATTATTGAAAGTGGATTCGGCTGAAGAAGATTGTCTAGATGAGGAAAGGTGCAATTATGTCAGATGGGTCGACCGTGTTATAGCATCGTATAAGGGGTCGGCCATTGAGGAGTTCCGAGTGTTCTTTAATATACATAAAGCTTATGAAAAGTCGATCGATGAATGGCTTAGATTTGCTCTTGCCAGGAAGGTTCAAACGCTTGAATTGGACTTGACGGACGAAGCTTGCGAAAGAAGCCGGGGAGATGATGAGTTTTATACTTTTCCATATAGATTTCTGTTTGCGGAGAAGGGAAAGGGAACCCTTTCTGATAGTTCACCCTCATGGAGCATGAGGCAATGTGATTCAATTGATTTCAAGTACCTTAAAAAGCTGTCTATGATTATGTGAATGTGAATGGTGAAGCTGTGGAGTTCTTATTACGCAAGTGTTCTCTCCTTGAACACTTATCTGTTTCTCAATCCCAACATCTTACGAGTTTGAAGATCATTGGCCCTTTTCCATCATTGAAGTGCTTGGAAATAAGATTGTGCCACAAACTTAACTTAATAGAAGTTCGTGATGCAAATCTCGTTCAGTTGAAGTATAGAGGCTCAAGGATAGAGTTTCTTCTTGAGAATGTTCCTATGCTTGTTGAGATGTTTATTGGGGGAAATGTAACTCATGACTTGAGCGATGTAGTTTCGATGCTTTCTAGCTATCTTCCGCAATTAGAGATATTCAGGATAAGCAGGACAGATAATATTACTTGGGAGGTAGGATCAAGTTGCCTGTTGCTCTATTGTTTTCAAGTTCCACTCTCTGAACCCTATATATATTAATTTTATTTTGGTTTTAAACTCCACAGGAAAGTGAGATATTCTATTCAAATGTGAAAATGAGCAATCTTAAGCAGTTGCTGGTGTTCGTTTATGTAGATGGTAATGACTCTCTCCTGTGGGTGACTAACTTAATACGTGCATCACCCTGCCTAGAAAGATTTGTACTAGAGGTAATTATTTCTACATCATTTAGTTCATGCCATGGTTATGTTTTGTGGGGTCTTTTAGTCATCTTGATTAGAAATTCCAGTGCCACTTTTCACATATGCATGATATTTTAGCCCTGATTAAAAACCGATCCTCCATTTGGACGGGAGAATTTGATGGAAATGATTTCGAATCCATAATAACAAATCCACCAAGTGAGTTTGTTTTGGATATTGTGGATTTAAATCGTTAGGCAACCTAATTTGAACTATTTTTGGAGTAATTTATTTGGGCGGATTTCAAATCCATCTTCTCTAGAGTCCTTTTAATTCATTTCCTCGTGTCAAATCCAAACCCTCCCATCCAAATGGAGCCCATGATTGCATTTGAATTTGGATGGAAAGAAAATTTCATACTACTCCAAAGGAATTGGATTTGAAATCCAACACACACGACCCAAAAAGAATACTCAAAATGCTAAGATCTTGAAACCAATTGTAGAATGTTCTTATCCACTTAGTCAATTCCATCAACCTTGATGCAACTAGTGAACCCCTATTTTTTTTTTTTTTGCCAAAACTGTAATTTTATTGAAAAAACCTTAATCACTATGATATTGAGGAAAATAGCTGCCTGTGCAATTAAATAAATATATCGAGTAAAACTACAGGGGAAAAGAGCATCACTATGAAGGCGCATGCTCTTGCGCCTGTGGAAATATGATCCAGCGACAGTTATTATAAATATAAAGGGTATCACTATGAAAACTCTTGGGTTTGTTGTGTGTTTTTGTTGTAGGTAGTGCGCGATGAGCCAAAGTTTGTCAACAGGAAGCTTAAAAAGATTGTGACTCCATATATCCACCTCAAGGAGGTTAAATTTGTTGGTTATCTTGGCATTAAAACTGATTTTGAATTGGTCATGCATTTCCTGGAGAATGCTGCTGCTTCATTGGAGAAACTAGTTGTTGATCTGACCGAACCTTGCATGTCGACGTATGAATCCGTGTGGAGATATAACTGTCCGTTTACAGATGAAATTGTAGAGGATGAAAGTAAAGCAAGGGCTCGTGCGAAGAAGCAATTTAAAAATATTACAGTACCCCCAAGAATAGATTTCCATATCCTTTAGTTTAGTTAGTTTGATCTGTTTGCTTTCACAAGTTTTCTTAGATTGATGTATGCTGGACTTATTTAATTTGTTTCTCTTCTTCTGGAACAGAGGAACAATTGGGATTACTTTGTGCTACCAATTTCGAATCACTAAATTTATCAACATCAAAATCAACCTATGATAGAGAAAATGCTATATATTACTATTATTTCAAATTTGCGTTAGTTTTTGTTTTGAACTGTGGTTTGAATTATTCTCACATTTTTTTTGGATATTTAAATCTAACTAAGTTGATGATATTATTTTGTTTACTTATTTATTTTCATATCCTCAATACTCAAATTAAGTATGATCAGTATATTGAAATACCAGTTTACTTTTTTTTTTCTTTTCCTTTCACCTCTTTTTCAATATCCTCAAATTCTCTAATCTGATCAAATTCATTAAAGTCCTTATTCTTCAAATCACCAGATTCAATGGCGAAAACTAAATATTCAAACGAAAAAAATAAAATAGAAGAAGATTATTCTCGTAGAAGTGTATATTGAAAAAGGATGCAAATTGATTGCGATTTCGAGAAATCGAATGCAATTGAGGAATTTTAGCAATAGAAGTAGTGAAACGCACCGGAAGCAAAAACAGCGTCATCACTCTGTCCGAACAACAATTGCAATATGTAAAATTGAGAGTGAATGAGGCAGGCCAATTGGTAATACATTTGTTTGCTTCTTTTTTAATTTTTTTTTTTTTAATTGGATGCAATGGGTCGTGTGGAACAACAACAAAAAAAGGAAAATTTTATAAAGCTGATTGCAGTTTCAAGATCAAATTAAATTTCTTTTAGTCGATTATTTAGATTGCATAATCATTGTGCCTATTTTTGGTGTTAGTGTTAACATATTAAGTCTTGTTTTGTACGAAGAGTGAGGTTTTATTTAGATGTTGATACAAGATTTTGACTTCTAGACATTGAAAACGATTTGTCTGTTTTAAAAAATTTTAAAATCCCTTCTGATGTATAGAATTTTGACAAATCGTCTCCCACCGTCAATTTTCCAGCAAAAAAGTTGTCCGAAATGCTGTTTGCTCAACGGAAAAATTTGATTTGGGATTTTGGAGAGATTATCGATGTCTGTTTCAAAAGAAACTTTGCGTGATTGCTCAAAAAAAAAAAAAAAAAGAAAAAAAAGAGAGGAATCCAATAAAACCAACGAAAGTCGGAATGGAGTACTGAAAGTTGGTAAATAAATGTACGACTTTGTTAAGGTTTTGGAAGGGTTATCGGCGTCGGATGAAATTGAAAATTTTGCATGGTGGCTCTAAAAATGAGAGGAATCCAATGGAAATAACGATGGCCAGAACGGAGCACCAAAAATAGATTTACTGGAATATTCTTTAAATTTTGTAATTATTCCGAAAAACTAAAGAAGAAAATATATATTTTTGTAGTGTAGGGTTTGAGTACTAATTTAAACATTTTTGTATATAAAAAAATTAATAATAATAAACAAATAAAATTTTGGGTATATACATCAGTGCTCTTATATACTTGCCAAAAGTATTTACATTTATTTACACAAGTTGGATTGAATAAGTGAAACATACATTTAGTTTTTTATTTGATCTCTTTATAAAAACAATCATCATCATCAATAAAAAGCTAGAATTATGTAGTTGAACCAGTGATTCATCTCCACACAAAGTCTAATGATACTACAACTAGGAATGACAATAAACCCGATTAAAAGGTACTCGTCCGTCCCTGCCCCGACGGGAATGGGGATTACCCGACTGAGCTGGGATCACCGACGACTGGCCACTAGGCCCAAAGCGCAGTTAGGTCGAATCTAAAAAAGTTTTAAAAAGTGTTCAGAAATTGTCTGCTGGTTGGCTAGTACACAAATGAATTCTCCTGCTTTAAGCGGGGATGGGGATGGGGGCGGGTATGGAACTGCTTGATTTTGTGAGGTAAAGTAAAGGCACACACAACACCGTCAACTGCGCAGATCGGGCATCCTGTCCTTTCCACTCCTTTGCTGATTAATTTCCCTCTCTGGTTTACTACTTGAAATATTCCCATCTCTTTTTTTTTTTCCGCTCTTAAATTGTCTCAATATCAATGGTTGTTAATTCGGTTATGTATTGGGAAGCTTCATGGCAATTAAACTCATTTAATTTTGTTATTGTGATAGACTTGAGTCAAATTAGTCATATTCAATTTCTCAAAAATAATCGTCATCATTTTTAAGCATTGTTTGAAACATACATTAAAAAGTAAAATAACTCTTATTTTGTGAAAAAAAAAAAATGTAAGAGCTTTGAGAAATGATTTAGGAGAAGGATTTTAAATCCATGATCAAGTTAAAAAAACACAAATCAACGGCTTTCAAAATCCTCCTTAGTTTTAGTCAATTTTTATGAATTTAAAACTCATAGTGAGACATAGTTATTTGAAATTTACATTTTATTACTTATATATATAAACCATAGTCAGTTTATATCTCCCTCAACACTACATATATTTCAAACACTTAAATGCGCACTACATATAAAATTTTGTAAATTCTAAATTTATAAATTTGTATTATTCTATTATTAATTAAATAACAATTGAAAATTCAAAACTTGTATGGATTTCAAAGTCTTCACAAATCCACGTAAGATTTACGAACTAAGTCTAGGTTCCATTCAGTATTTCACCAACACAACATATACATTAACAAGAAAAGTGGCTCACTCACTGCTATTAACATTATGCCCAATCCCAATAAAACTGGCTTCTGATCGCAGACACATCTCATTCACTGCCAAGTAAATCGAATTCCATTGTTTTTACATGGGATTCATCAGAATATAAATATCGATACTAGTTGTACTTAACTATGGTGATGGAACTATAGGATTGTGAGCTTCAATATCCACGTGTCTAATACCAGGAAACTATTTCCTGGATCTCTTTCTCAAGCCGATCTACTTCACTTCCAAGAGCTGTCACCACCTCCTCACCTGCCACATCATCACACTCACTTTTTGCACCATACTAGCAAATATAATTGCTTTTAGGGTTAATTACAAAAAATATCCTTCACCTTTTTTTCTTTTAAATACAGGTATCTTTCAAGATTACAAATAACCCTTGATATTTATTTTTATTTTACATATTGAACCTCAGCGGGTATTTGTAATTTTGAAAGTTGAATTAGTATTTTTGTAATTACATCGAACCTCAATTTTTTTTTTTTTTTTTTTAATTATCCCCCTGAATTTATTGCATTATATACCATAATTTGACATGATCTTGAGCAACGCAGAATCATCCTTAGCCTTAGCAGCCTCCCGAAACTGTTTATGGACATAGTGAAATTTTTAGTTATAAGAAGATTCAGTTTCACCTAGCAAAGATTTAGAGAATTTGAAGGACAAATGGAATCACCTGTTTTGCCCATTCTTCACGTCCAGTTCTTCTTAGATAGTTTTGAACCAACACTACACCATTGAAGTCTACAACACAATATAAACCACTAATTCCAATAAATTTGCATTATTAAACATTAAAAAAAAAAAAAACTATGAATCAATGTGTCACCTATTTCGGCCTTGAATCGAAAAAATCCTGGTCCAATCACCTCACTCTTGCAATCATATACAGCATCCACAACCTACAGTAAAAAAAAAAAAAATCCCCGCTTTTGATTAACTGTTTTTCACTTTTCATAAATCGGCAACAAGAGTAAATATTGAATAGTACCGGGTCATTTTTCAGAAAGTGGAGAACTCTTTCCATATCTTTATTGTCGATTGCTCGACCAATCAAAGCATGGACGATTCCTCTGAATCAAAAATATTGCAACCTGCATTATATTTGTCATTTAATTAGGCTCAGTATAGGGCGCTTGGAAAAATTGTCCACATCAGTACAAATGTATTAGGCCACTCAAAAACACCTTTTATTTTATTTTCCAAGAGCAATCTTTTTTATTAAAGTGGAAAACTGACGATTATATCTTCCCAAAAAAAAAAAAAAATTGAAAAAGAAATCCATCAGCAAAATCAGTATACAAATAACCTACCATTCCCAAAAGGTTTCCCACAATAATCGAACCAATAGGATCATAAATTGCGTTTCCTGTGGTATTTACAGCCACCAATGATGCAGCAGCAATGGCAAGGCCAGTAACAGCAGCACCATCCTGCATCATCAATATTATTTCACTCACTTAAACGAATTAAATGAAAAATCAGCCAAATTAAATTTCCAACTTTTGAAATTATGAGACAACTTGAACGACCAAAACAAAATATCTATCACCTCTGTCATGACAGCAACAGATGTTGGGTCATGACCACGCCACACATAGTCTCTCACTTTCATTCCTTCTGCAGCAGCACCTTTTCTAACAGCATGGACAGCAACAATAAGGGAGGCACCTGAAACAAGTTCACCTTTAATCACAAAGAAATTTGCAAGGGAAAAAAAAGCAACAAGAAAAGAAAACAACTTTCCCCCCCAAGTTCAACAGTATTAGTAAACAATAAGGATATCCACCTTCAATAATGAAAGAGCCACCAATCACCAGAGCAGCATACTCTATATGTTCGGGGGGCTGAAGAGAAAATAATACCAATCAATAAAAGCTGTTTTGGAATTGTGAAAGCAAGATTTTAGGGTTTCTAAATTGAAATTTAACATTATGATACCTGAGCAGTCCACAAATTTTGAACACCATGAACAATTGTAGCACCAGAACCGAGACAAAATATACCAACAGCAGAAATCAAAGACCAGACAAATCTCTCCTTGGAATAACCATATCTGATATCATATAAACAACACAAGACTTAGCATGATAATCGGGTCCCAAAGATGTTATATGAAGTCCCAAAGCTATTTAACGCAATAGCATTAATAATCTGAAAGAACCCATTACTTTACGTGTGGTACTAATACAAAAGCTTGAGTCATTGCATATTTTTCAGTTCCATGTTGAGCTTAAATATCAAATTTTACCAGTGGATGTTGAAAACCAAAGTAGGAAAGCTATTCGGTGACTACTTTGAAACAATCCTTAAAACTGATAATTTCATCTATACATGGGAAGGCAAAGAACAAATATTCTTGACTTGTAATTATAATGTTATACATATAAATATCAACTGAGAGGGCTTACGGATGAAGAGCATCTGGGGCACGGCGAGAGCTACTTAAACCATATGCAAGTAGAGCCTACAAGGGTAAGTAAGAATTAAAATTCACCATATTGATCAATTGATATAAAAAAAAAAATTAAAAAAAAAAAAGGAAATACCTGATTTGCGAAATCTGCAACTGAATGAACAGTTTCAGCCAGTATTACATGGCTTGAGGTGGATAACCAGACCCCAAATTTGAGAGAGAAAACAAGAAAGTTGCACCATAATGCTGTTGTGACTGCTCGCTGCCTAAACATAAACAATTTTAACTATGGAGGAAAAAAAAAGTAGCAAAGAAATCGACCAGTGAAAGCAAAAGGAGGCCTTTTACATAAACACAAGAACTTGAAAGAGGTAAAGAAATGCAAAACAGCTCAGGAGCTTTCTCAAATCCGCCCAAATTGAAAACAATTGATAAGTTCACTTTACATCAATCACTTTTGCAGAAATAAATTTAACAGAATGACTGAAAAATAAAATTACACACACTCACTCACACACACAAGAATTACCCATGATCCACCACTTCAATTTTCTCAATCTTTTTAGCTCTGGTGAGAAGACCTGCAAACACCACCATCAAATTATAAACATACTACAGAATAATTAAATATTAAAAAAAAAACTCACTTCTTGTGAAGTGAAGCTGGTGATGATTGCTAGAACTGGGTAAAATCAAGTGAGGCAGAGGAACAAATCTCGACGAAGAATTAGCTGTCGATAGGTTCCCAAATGCTGCGATACCCAGCCGTTGATGACGATAATTAATATCATACTTCAGTAGACTTTGGTGATTATTGAGCTTATTGTCCGGTAAATTAGGATTCTCCGGCTCGCTTGAGGAGAATGGGACATGGAATTGAGCAATGGAGCAGCTGAATGGAGAGTAATGATGTCGGTCATGGCGGAGGCGAGTGAGAATACGAGCCGCCGTTCGCATTACTGCTGGAAATAATAATAATAATAAACTAAAAAATTTCAACAATCAGCCTATACATAATATCAATAAATCGTGTTTCTTTCTCAGGGATAAACACGCACAAAGTTTAGGGTTTCGCCGTGGTTGGTGGTGGAGGTTGGGAATTTGCCGGCGGGCGGCGGAGGGGTGGTGGTTTTGAGTGTGTAGGGGTTGTGGAATGTGGACAAGTATGTCTAATTTTCAAAGTAAAGCATATTCCTCATGCCCCATTTTCGGACTACGACTTTGTTTTTTTCTTTTCTTTTGTTTTTTCATTGAAATGCAATTTTGCTCGAAAACATATATGTACTATTTTCAAAGAGCTCCTTCTCTACATTGATTTTTTTTTCTTTTCAAATTGATTTATATCAAAAGAAGTTTTGGTTATCAAAATTGATTTTATATTATATCGAAGCAAATGGTCAAATTATTAGGAATTTTTTGGTGTCTTCACCGTAGTCATTTTTAAAAAAAATAAATAAATTATTTTATAAAATTCTTTGACGAAAGAAATTAGTTTCCTACAAAATTATTTTATAAAATTCTTTGACGAAAGAAATTAGTTTCCTACAATTTTTTCCTTTTAATAGTGGTATCACGTTAGATCATAATTCATTATTTGAAACTTAAAAATACAGGCTGATAACTGATATAGAAACAATGTTCAAGAAATACAAGTTTATTACTAATACTAAAGGGAAGGTACCGCGATGTTTTCCACTAATACGATGCACTAATATGATGCACTATCAAGCAATCGCTTCCACAAAATTTTATAGTTGTTTATGGGAAAAGTTTTGTACTGGGAATGAAAGCATTTCCGAAATAACACTGAAGCGTCAAGTTTTGATTTCACTTTTATTCTTTTTGATAATTTTTTGGAATAATTATAAAAGTTGCCCTTGAGGTTTGGGTTAGTCATACAAAAAGCCCATTGCTTTTGAGAATTACCAAAGAAAACAATAACTTGATGTTTGATTTTGTATTATACATCATATACTTTACCCATCAATAAGTGAGACATTTCAGACAACCCCTCGTAAGAATTTTTACAATTATCCCCTTACATTAACACAAAATCAAACCTCAAGTTTTATTTATTTATTTATTTTTAAATGAAAAAGTAATAAAAATTAATTAAAAACCTCAGAGATAGTTTTTGTAATTATCCCTAAATTTAACATGTCAATCTAACTTCGAGCAAAATAAAACACCACATAATTCAGGCTTAAGTTTGATTAGTGATAAAACATTTTCATCAGCAGCATAATAATTCGTCCAGAAAACTACAAACTCCTGTGCCAAGACTGTAGCAATCTTTTACTAACAGAAATTCTGAACCTAACGTACAAAAATCGTACAAGTAAATGGATAGCATCTTAGTTGTATGTATATTAATGTTACAAATCAAAAGGATATTCAAGAGCTCAATTCATGCATACATTGAGTCTGTGCGAGTCTGCATCGTTCAGTTCACTTGCGCGATCTCACTCATAGAGACTGAAAATAATTTCTTGAAGCTCTTCGATTCTTCTAAAACTTTCCTACTGCCTCAGATTCGGTCGCATATATATGTAATCAATACAAAATAAATCTAAGTTTGGCATTCTCATGGAAACCGACCTTCTTTCCTGGCGCGTGTTCGGATTTCTATATGTTTTTCATCCGACTTGCCCGCGTGGTCATGACGGGTCCTGATTTTTATAGGGTGGGCTTCTGTGTTAAAAACCCATTCGTCGAGCGAGATTACTGAGGAAGGTGAAAATAGGAGGTACAGATATTTCAACGTCTCGGCTAGAAAAAAGCTTTGCATCATGTTGTCTTTTACACCGGTATTAACCTGAGACATGAGACGTAAAAAAGCAGTCATTTAGGAGTTAATTGCAAAAGTACCCAAGTTTTAGCCTAATTACAGGAAAACCCATTTTTTAATTAGGTTTTCACTAACAAATTACTCCCTCCGTCCCGTTCTGTGTTACATTTGGGTATTTCACACAAATTAAGAATGATGTTTAATGTTATAGTTATAGAAATCAAATGACCACACTACCCCGTTTTAGAAAGACTACAAAGTACAAATTAAGAGGGGTAAAATTAGAAAAGTAGCATTTCATTCTTTTTGGTAGTGTAAAACTGACAGATTTATATATATATATATATATATATATATATATATATATATATATATATATATATATATATATATATATATATATATATTAATTTATATGTGATAGAGACGGAGGGAGTATACCCTCAAGAGACAAGTATTTGTTGGATAAATAAAAACTCATGGAGTGTTTGTAACACTTTAAGGGGGTATTTGTAATTTTGAAAGATAAATGTAGTTTTTTTTGTAATTAGACGAAACATCAGGAGTAGTTTCTGTAATTATCCCTTAAATTATATCAGACCTCAAAAGAATAACACTACTTTATAACAGTAATAAGAGATAAATGGGTATATTCCTGGAGATCCAGTTTACAATATCTATAAAATAATAAATAAATAATTCAAAAGTTAAGAAGTGCTCACATCCTTTAATCCAACATATCCTGACTCTACGCGGGAATTCTTCTCGAATGCTTGGAAGATATTCCAACCCCACTCTTGATACGTCTTGTTTCCGGTCAAACGCCAGAGGTAAAAGAGTGACTCCACTGTCTCTGGCCTCAATATATTCCACGATGTTCCAACACTCATATCCTGAATAATTATAAAATGGGGACAAACAATATAATTTTATTATTATTATTATAACATAAAGCATAAGCCTTTCGAATAAATACAGAAACGGTGAAGCCCAAGACATTCACCTGTCCTGAATGAAAAAAGTAGTTCTCTCCAGCCAATTTTGTCGGTGTCGACTGGTAGAAGTTATAGCAGGTCCATGCTAGCTGTGCACATAGAAATCAAAGTTATCCACTCGAAGCACTAAACGGGCTCTCAACCAAACAGACACATTGACTAAGAATTGCTTGTGTTTTACTACCTCTTCAGCAAGAGATAAGAATTTCTTAGCTTCATCAGGACCATAATCAGTAGATCCCAATGCTATCATTCCAGGAGCAAAACAAGCAAGTTCATCCATCTGCAAGTATGTAATAAACGAGATCAACATGTTAATTAGTTTAAAATATTTATATTGAAGCACTTATTATTAGCCAAAGAGATGAATAAAGCACCTTGTCTGTTAAAGAAGTTCCCATTTTCTCGCAGATATAAGCAAAAGAAGAAGGGGTAGTTCTCCGCACCAAGCTTAAAAGACCTTCCATTGATGTCTCCCACATATCTCTGTCCAGAATTACATGTTTAAAGGTTGTTTGTTAGAATTTTCAGAAGATGATTAACAAAATAAACATAGCGTACATTAAGAGAAGAAGTAACTTCCATGTGCTTGCATCACCGGCAATATGTACAAAAATATATGTTTGGATATCCAGTGGCGTAGCCAGAAATGTTTTTCAGTGGGGTCAATAAATTATTAAGGAAAAGATGTAAACAGAAATATATAAAACAAAACAAAAACTATAATTAAGTCTTGTTAATTTTTCAATTTTTTTGATCTTTTTGAGGATTCAAGACTAAATACAAAGATAGTATTGACTACTTAAATTTTATTTTATTGTGGTCGATTTATATATTTAAAAAAAATTACATATACATTCTAAAGAAAGAAAGTTTCAATTTGACCCCACCAGTCACCATGTGGCTATGCCAGTGTGTGACCATGCAAGGACAGAGAGAAGCATAAGATATTTACCTATAATGCTTCACTGCAGAGGTTTTGTTTCCTTGTATCCAGACCTTGAGCAAGTATTCGTAAAAACTGCACAATTTTGTTTCTGACTGTTAAAAACTGGAAAGTTCCATAAGGTAGTTTATAAATATTACAGAGATGAAAAATGACAAAGACCTGTCCCCCATAGCTCCAAAAGTTATGGTTGAATAGGATCTTGTCCCTCTGTGTGGGTTGATATAAATGGGAAGCAAACCATCAGAAGGAAATGTTTTATTGAGCTCTAAAATGACATTTTCCACCTGAAATACCAAGATATGTAATTCACTTCATTGGTCACTTCACATTCCAGATATTATTTAAAGCTCCTCAAAAGAATACACATTAACATAATCGAAAATGTTTCAAATGTTTTTTCTTTTTTTAATTTTCTTATTCACAAACATTTGACTTGAACATCAAAAGGCAAACAAGTAGGGAAGAAAGATATAAATATAAACATTTGTGTGAGTGTCGAGAGATTTGCCTTTTGTTGATATTTGGGGTCCCCGGTTCTTTGGGAAAGAGCAATAAATTCCAGTTGCTCCGTGGCAGAATCTGCCAGAATGCTGTCACCCTAAAGAAGAAAACAATACAAATAATTTATCTCATGCATGCAAAAAAAAAAAAAAAAAAAAAAAAAGCTCAGCAGCATTGTGAGCATAGACATTTGATCAGCAAAGAAATGCAGACAATGCAACATCAAGGGGATAAACCATGTATTTAGAACACACTTTAAAAGATATATTTTTTAAATTTCCTAAATTATAATAATAATGACAACTTACACCAGTCCACCCAGGATTATGTGCATTTCCATTAGCCAAGTTAATTATATTATATGGGATGCCAGAAGGAGTATCCCAGGCAGGCAGTAGTCGGTCAGCAATATCTTTAGCCTTTTCAAGGAAAACTTTATCTCCAGAGAGATCATATGAACTAAGAAGTCCACCAACAACTCTGAAATGTCAAAACAAGATACATGCACTAAGTATATTACTCAAGATGTTTATTTTCTTCCTCACTAAAACAATGGACTCAATTTAAGATATTTAAACCTTATAAAGCAACCTTATGGTTGTCTCAAAAACGCTGGCATCATAATTCTTGTTGAAATCCAGGGATTCTGCAACCCAACTGCCACAAACAACCCGTTAAGCATCAAATAACAATTAGGGAAACGTATATAGTGACATTCCATCCGAGAAAAGTAAAGTTTTTCAAACACTTACTCTTGTTAAGGTGCTTTGTAGAAAACAACTAAGTCAAACTTGGGTGAACAACAACAAAAAAAAACGTGTATATTAAAAATGTCCAGAAATAACTCATAAATGGTACCCGAGACTTACTCTCTAGCCCTCTGGAACTGCTCATCCAATCCCATTATGTATAGAGTGTCAAGAGCATCAATTAAAGTTGCTCCAAGACCACCAAAGCTATCAACACCATTTTTCGTTTGAGGCTAACAGCATAAAAATCACATTCAGTATCAAACGAAAAAGTTTCAAGGCACTTTCAGCATGCTTTCCTCAAGGCAGAACAATAGCTTAACATATATAGCCACCTAGACTTGAGTACTTGACAATAAAAAAAAGGTACTAAAAAAGTGAAACAAAAGAAAAGGCACCATGCAACTATACAGGACTGGAATATTAGAAAAGTGACGAGTAAGATTAGTTTCTGGGCATATTATCCATTCTTATGTATTTAAAATGAGGTGTAAACAGAATCAAAAACAATACCTGGAGTTCATCATGGCCCCAAGCATATTTTTCATATGAACTCCATGCATGAATCATAGCATCTTTAACTTTCTCCCTTCGTTGAAGGTCAATCGGGTCCTCAGAAACATCTGGATGCCTACTTTTTTTGTTTATGATCACAATATTTTCCTCTCCAGCACCACTTTGACTAGTCTTAATTTCTTCAAGCTGAAATATCCATTAAATCCTTGGTATAAAAGAGATGAGCGAAAAAACATATCTAGAAATTTGAAGTTACACTGAAAAAGGAAGACATGGCTGAAATTAACACCAATACTCAACCCTTCAGCAGTTTGAATGGAAAACACGGATGAGATCAAAAAAGCTGGTAATAAACACTCGAAAATCTTTGGCAAAAAGTGACATCGAAGAACCTCAGAAAGAAGACAACACCACAAATCGATCATCTTACCAGATTTTGTAACCGAGAAACATCATCATGCAATTTAGACATCTCTTCCTGCAAAATAGTTAAATAACTTGTCAATAGCAACGATATTGTATTCCTCACTCTTTCACCTAAGAATTAAAAATTAACAAGATTCACTTCAAAGCTGGGAAAAAAAAGGCCACCCTCAATGCCGTGTATTTTCATTTTTACAAGTGGCACATCCATTCATGTAATCGTAACTTACAAGATGACATTATGAAAAACAACTTTTTAGATGATCTAATTAGATTAAAAATCAAATTAAAATTCAGCAGACAAAGAGCTATGTAAAAGGGAATTGGTCAGAGGCTATTTTTCAAAATCATGCTCCACAACAGCATCGGAAAATGCACCATTCCTCATTTTACTGTCAAATCAGCACAAATAAATAGGAATAGGAGAATCGCGGAAACTAGCCAAGAGGAATAAAATAGACGATAATTTAATTAAATATCTGCAGATCATTTTTCTCCAAACACAAACAATTTCACAATACGAAATTCCATCGTTTCTTATCCAATTCCCACGGATTAAAACAAAAACTATATTTCACAATCAAATTCTTAAAGAAAAAAAAAAAAACAAATGTACCTCGTGCTCGCGGACTAGAGTCTGCCGATCCCAAACAACTAAAGAGGCGCAAACAAATACTATCAGGAGCAAAGCTAAACGCTTTGGTCTCTTCAAATAATACGCTGGATTTACATATCTCCATGTGCTCGATGACGATCTACTCCTCGCCATTTTTCCCAAAAAAATTAAAAAAATGTGCAAATTAAGCTGGATATTCAGCAGAAGTTAGAAAAAAAAGGGGAAAAACTTGAGATTTGTATAGTAATCAATATGGAGCCGATCGAAAAAGGTCTCAAAGCGATCTAATAGTCTTTCTCAAATCTCACTGTGATTTTTTCGTTGACGATAATTTTCGCGTCGCTGACTTGAATTGCCCCCGTTTGTGGGTCACTGCGGGTGAAATAGTGGAATTGGGAGTATTGAAGGGGTTGTTGACAGATTTGTAAGAAGTGAGAAAATATTAAGAAATAATTTTGATTTTTTTTTTTCCTTTTTACTTTTGTTTAATGGAGGAAAGTGCTAATTCCCAATGGGAGGTTGCCATGTCAGAGTCTGACAGAGCGGACACGTATGGTGGATTTTATGCTTATTTCTTTTTTGTCTTATTATTAAGTTTAGTCCGCTGAGATTAACTCCAAATTATATTATAAATAAATAAAAACACGGCATCACATCTATATTGGTATTATTAAATAATTAATATATTTTTAAATTAAAATTGGCATTTTATTTCAACTTTAAAAAAAAAAAATTTGGGCCGGAACGCCACTCACAAACGTGTCTCGTTCGTTTAACTAATTAAAAAATAAATGAAAAATATCAGGCCGCCACTGAGAACGGCGTCCCGGGTGAAATTGCCAAAAAAAAATTAAAAAAAATCGGAAAACGGGACGCCACTGAGAACGGCGTCCCGTCCCTATTTGCGAAAAAAAAAAATTCAAAACACAAACCCTATTGAAATGAGGTTTATTTCTAAACCCTTATGTGTTATCTATAAATATATAAACTTATTTATTTATTTAGATTTTTTTTTTGTTTTATAATTTGTTATTTCTAAATATGTAAACATTTTTATTTCTTTAGTTTTTTTATAATTTTTTTTTAGGGAAATGAATAAATATATCTATTATTATAAGTGCATATCATAATAATGTCTTAAAATTATAAGAAATTTTATTTCAAAATTAAATACAATAAGATTAAAATACAACTAGAAATAAGATTAAAATAGCAATAAGATATTACAAATGTGATCAAATTCGTAATGGATTTCCAATGAGATTGTGGTATTGACAAATGCAATTTAAGTAATTTTTATTGAATACGAAATCCATCGAATCAAATAAAGGTTCTCTATGTTTTAGATATGCAGCAGTAAACTCAGCATCGCCTGCCACGTCGTTCCGAAAATGTATTATCCATTCTGGCGCTTGCACTTTGTTGGTCTCATGATTGCAACTACACCTCGTTTCCCAACATCATATGAAAATGCCTGTATCGTTTTTCCAGCAGTTGAACTCGAGCGGTTATGTCGTCCATTGAGAAGTCTTTCCCGAACGCAACATTGATTTTGTCAACAATATCCATGTGATTGCGTAATCCTCTTATGGGATCGTAGACACCATTGAGCTTACTCTCACGAAGGTCGTCAGCCTGCTTAGTATCCATATGGATGCTCCACTCGTTTAAATTTGTATAATAGAAAAATAAATCTTCTTCGAAGTCAAAATATGGTACATTGCTAGGCTGATTGGAACTCATTTTTCCTTTTTGTTATGAGATACCTAGATGATGGAAAAAACCAAAGATTTCTAGTCCAATATTCCAAATTTATAGATGAGTTACAATTTCACAAGACAGTTTTATTCAATGTGTAGTCTTTGTCACAGTTAAGAATGAAAACATAATGCTTAATGTGTAGTCTTTGTCACAGCTAAGAATGAAAACATAATGCTTAATGTGTAGTCTTGTCACGAAAAAAGTTGAAAAATGTATGGAATAGTGTCAGGTATTGTCACAACAAAAGTTGAAAAATCTATTGATACATGTGTAGTCTTGTCACCAGAAAGGTTGGATAAACATTAAATAAATAATTTTATTAAATAAAGGAAAAATAAAAGATTACACATTTGATTAAATAAAAAACTAGAGGATGTGACAAATTCAAACATTACAAACCTTGCCATGCCTTGTGATATGGCACTTCATAACCATATTCTTGTTCGACAACAATCTTGACATGCAAAACGGTATATAACAGATCTTGCTCGACGCGAGTGGTAATGAGCATAACAATCATATTTTTACATAAATTGGGATGATCATCACGTGTAAAAGATGCAAGACTTCTGTGCGCAGAACCCAATCTTGTGATTACCCAAACACCCTTTCGTTTACGATAACTAGCGCGGAGACACCATCCGTATTCGGGTGATTAGTTGATTAATGGATTAGGAACGTCTACATGATTCTCCCCAAGTGATTTCGACAAACAAATAACTCTCCATTTTTTTGGAGAGCTCTCTAACACTCTATACGCACACTTGGTGACGCGAACAGAGTAATCTTTGACAGCTCACATTATATGTTTTTTTATCTTTGAATATCATGCATTTTCTCAACACTCATTCGTCATTATCTCTTAGTAGTAGCCTCGTTGGACATCAATAGAATCAATAGGAATGTCTTCGTAGTTGTAATCGAAAAATGGTATGTTCTTGTAGAGTTTCGATCCTCTATCCACTCGCTTATGGGTTGTAGGTCCACGTTCAACTACGGTGGGTTCAAAATGATCTTCATTTGGTATGCTACCCCCCAACTGCAAGAACCCCTCATCAGTTTCATCACCATAATCTAGTTCATCTAAAATATTTTCAGACTCGCTTCCTTCATCTGGTCCGAAGCAATCGACGGTGTATTCCGGGATCACCAGTGGGGGAGGGGGATGATGCTCGGTGGGATCTACATTTGCATATGCACCCTCGTCTCGTAGAATTGATGCATACATGTCATATTCATTTCCAGAAGACATATTCGCCATATGTGCGCTTACTTCTAAAATATACAAATGCACCAAGAGTAATTTTAAATATTCGTAAATAATTGACAACTAAACATGAAACATCGAAACGAATAAATTAAAAGTTTCACATAATTAATAATATCCTCACAACATAAATAATTTTAAATGTTCACGTAATTCAAAATCTTTCACAAATAGATAAATTCGGTATTATTGAATAATTAATAAATAAATTAATATTTTCACAAAATTAATAATTTTCATAAACGGAATCAATTTTAATAAATAATTAACAACTAAATAAGAACCGAATAAATTCGAATTTTCACATAATTAAGAATTTCTCAAAAAATAAATAAATTCAAATAATTAATAACTTCATATTAATTCAAATTCTCACATAATTATGAATTTCTCACAAAATAAATAAATTCACATATTCACATAACTAATAATTTCATATAAACTCAAAATTTTCACATAATTAAGAATTTCTCATAAAATAAATAAATTCACATATTCCCATAATTAATAATTTCGTCACAAACAAATAAATTCAAATATTCACATAATTAATAATTTCATCACAAACAAACAAATTCAATTTTTCACATAATTAATAATTTCTCATAAAATAAATAAATTATAATATTAACATAATTAATAATTTCATCACAAGCAAATAAAATCAAATTTCATAAACAATTAACAAAAAAATTCACAAACAAATCAAATAAAATTTCATAAATATTCACAACTAAAATTCAAAAGCATATAAACTCAATATATACAAAGAAATTAAATCTAAATGTAATTAATTAAATTATAGGTAACAATAATTCATTCACCTAACAACTAAAAATAAATTAACAATAGAATTCGGAAATTACCTTTTTTTTTGCTGCTGCTTGAACGCCTGCTTCTTGTTGCTGTTGTTGGTGAGAGGAAGAAGGTAAGTATGTGTGTGTTGTGTGTGGCGTGTGGCATGTGTGGCGTGTGGGTTCCCCGAATTTTTTATATTTTATTTTTGCAAATAGGGCCAGGACGCCGTTCTCAGTGGTGTCCCGCTTTCTGTTTTTTTTTTTTCTTTTGCAATTCCACCTGAGACGCCGTTCTCAGTGGCGTCCCGCTCTCCCAAATCTTTTTTTTTTTCAATTGAGCCCCGATTTTTTTAATAAAAAGGTCCGAGACGCCGTTCTCAGTGACGTCCCAATATTTTTTATTTTTTTAATTATTTAAACGGGCGGGACGCGCCTGTGAGTGGCTTCCCGACCCAATTTTTTTAAAGTTGAAATAAAATGCCAATTTTGATTTAAAAATATATTAATTATTTAATAATACCATCTATATTCTCATTAGGTTAAAAATTAGCGACAATCTATGATGCACGGACACTTCGTGTCCCCTGTTCGTGTCCTGTTTTACGTTATAATTTACGTGTCATAAGCGTGTTCATGTGTCGTGTCTCGAGTCCAATTCCCATGTCGGTGCAACCTATGCGACAATGAATTTAAGAGTATACCATGGACCCACGTGCACTTTGCAAGGTGCGCCCTACAATTTAATTTATCATCGCATATAATTGACAAATATCATCATATATAACTGACACATATCATTACATATAACTGATATATATCATCACAAATAATTAAAATTCTAAATCTAAAATTTAAAATCCTAAAATTAAAAAATAAACCTAAAACAAAAAATTAAACCCTAAAAACAGAAAATTAATCCCTAAATAAAAAAACTAAACCCTGAAATTGAATATAAAACTCTAAATCCTAAATTTCTATCATATATCATCACATATAACTAACACATATCATCACATATAACTGGTAAAATGATAGATTTTTGTCGGGACCCTAAAATGGAAAATTAAATAAAAAAAAACAAACTAAACCTTAAAATGAAAAATTAAACCCTAAGAATGGAAAACTAAAGCCTAAAATAGAAAAGTAAACCCTAAACTCTATTTTTTTGTCACATATCATCACGTATAACTACCATATATCATCACATATAATTGTCATATATCATCACATATAACTAAATGATAATAAGCTTTTACAGGGTGCACCTAATAAATTGCCCAATGAATTTATGCAAACCATAATGAAAGATATAGCATGCATAAAGGACGGTCCGAACTCAGTTGCTCAATGCTACTTTTCAAGTTGAACGCGTGCGCGATGTAAGAATAGTAAGAGCATTTGAATGCGAGCATTTCAGAAGTGTATTTGAGTAGAGTCGGACATATGATGATTATTAGTATAAAAATGAAAAAAATGTGTTGAAAAACATATATTGTTATAAATTATACACTAAATGAGATAATTGGAAGAGTGAAGACAATAGAAATGTATGTATTGTAACTCTACCGCATTATCGCAATGCATTACAAGGTCCTTTTTATAACCAAAGTTGTTACAGTAGTCATAGTACAAAATACTTAATTTACCATCTAAAATATTGTTTGCACATTGACTTGTGGATATGTGTTATAGTCCACACATTCATAACACTCCCCCTTGGACGTAGTACTATCACAAATTGGGTAATTGTGCCTCGTTAAAAACCTTAAGCCGAAAAAAATCGGACAGAAGGAAAAATGAGTACCTAACTTATGGCCTCATTGAAAACCTTATCAGGAAAATCTTGTGGGGCAAAACCGTGATAAGGGAAAAAGAGTACAACTATGTGAGCTCACCCTCAAACTAACAAGGACGGTTATTTGTATAAATCTCGTAGATGTCGCGTCCCCATATTGTGAACATGTTTCCTAAATATTATAGTGGGGAGCGCCTTCGTAAATAGGTTTGCCACATTATCATTAGATCGTACATATTTTCTTGGACTTTTTTAGTTCCTCAGTATATGACAAGAATTGGAGGGGGAGGAGACAGGATGGCACTACTGGCAAAGACTGTCTAGCGAAAATGCCGCAGGCGCGAAGAATTTGGAGGGGGGGGAGGGGGACTTGAGCAATACACGCGACATTGCCTTCAAATATTATTGTCGGTTCTTCATTAACTGGCAGTCCACTTATTCCTTGAATGTGCTGAATCATAGATCTAAGTTAAACACAGTCTCTACTTGTTTCATGGAATGCAATAATCTCAGCATAATTTGAAGATGTGGCAACTATTGTTTGCTTTAGGGAATGTCAGGATATTGCAGTACCGTCGATCGTGAAGATGTAGCCAGTCTATGATTTTGCTTTGTGGGGACCTGATAAATAACCTGCATTTGCGAAGTCAGTTAACTTATGTTTCAAATTTATGGGATAAAATAGTTCCAAATAAGTCGTTCCTTGGAGATAACGAAATATGTGTTTAATCCAATTATAATGTCTTCGTGTTGGAGCTGAACTGTACCTTGCCAGTAAATTGGTAGCAGATGTTATATCTGGTCGGTACAATTAGTAAGATACATTAGAGCTCCAATTGCACTCAAATATGGTACTTCAAGACCAAGTATTCTTTCTTTATCTTCACAAGGACGAAATGGGTCTCTTTCAATATTCAACGTTCTATTAACCATCGGGGAACTAAGAGGATTTACCTTATCCATATTAAATCACTTCTGCCTTTCTAAAACCCCCAATACCAGGATTGAGACTCTAAATCTCAATTCTCGTTTGTTCTATGACTCTAATTTTCAACCTACAAACAACAATTTGTTACACCTAACCCCAAACTCATCTCTTTTATCACATCATCATTATAATTAAAAATAAATATTACTAAGGGGGGTGTATTCATTTGGAACTTCTAGATACATTTTACAATTTGTTTCACTATAAGATTTGTATGAATTTTCTATTATTTTTATTGACTTTATATATTTGTTGAGAGTTTATAAAAGTTTTGTAAAATCTCATGTTTAAAGATGGGATTTGGTAGTGGGATTTGGTGTATATAATTAACTTAGAAGTCTAGAAAAATCCAGTCAAATTACAAATCCAAAGAGTATTTGACTTTTTAAATACCTCATGACAATTTAAGAATTCAAAATATCTCAAATGAATACCTTGAGACTTTTATGGACATTTAATAATTCATTAGAAACCTCAATTAAATACCTCAAGACTTTTATAAGTTTTAAAATGTCTTAATTAAATACACCAGGATTTTAAAAATCTTAAAATGTTTTAAAAAGTCCTAAATGAATACACCCCCTAAATGTAATATATTAATACATTATCATCCACTTTCCAGACATGATTTGACATCAAATACAATATAAAAATACATTATCATCCACTTTCCATATATGATTTGACATCAAATACAATATAAATATACATTATCATCCACTTTGTAGACATGATTTGACATCCACAGTAAAAAGTAAAGGATTCTGAATCTTATAACAAACAAAGATTGTTACTATTTGCAGAATTCTGAATACTCAAGATTCTGAATACCAGGATTCAAAGCCTAGTCCAAACAGCCCCTTCAAGACCCTTTTTAATAATTTGATTGGTGGATAAACATCTCATCCTGTAAATGTTCTATTTGTAAGCCAATACAATATTTGGTTTGACCGAGATCCTTCATATCAAGTTTTCCCTTCAAGTAGTTAGATGTATCTTAAATTTCCTTAGGAGTTCCAATGATGTTTAAATCATCAAAATAGACAACAATGATGGAAAATCCAGCTATTGTTTTCTTAATAAAAATGCATGGACATAAATGATTATTTACATATCCATCTTTCAATAAAAACTCACTTAGACAATTATACCACATACGCCCAGATTGTTTTAGTTCATATAACGATCATTGTAGTATAATTGCGCAAAATTCCTTAGGCTTTGATTTTAACATTTAAGGTATTCCAAATCCTTCAAGGATTTTCATATAAACATCAATATCAAATGATGTGTATAAATAAGCTGTTACAACATCCATAAGATGCATCTCCAGACTTTTTGAAACAAATAGGCCTATCAAGTACGTGAATGTGATAGCATCCATAACATGTGAATAGGTTTCTTTATAGTCCACTCCAAGTCTTTAGGAAAAACCTTGTGCAACAAAACAAGCTTTATACTTGAAATTTCGTCATTCTCATTCCTCTTTAGAAATAAAATCCATTTGCACCCAATAGGATTTACAGTTTCAGATGTAATAACAATAGGACCAAACACTTTTAGTTTATTCAGTGATTCTAATTCAACTTGTATGGCTTCTTTCCATTTTACCCAATCTTTCCTCTTCTGACATCCGGCTAGAGATTTTGGTTCTGAATCCTTGCTTTCGTTTTCAATTTCTTATCCCATGGAATATCAAAATATATCATCAATATACCTCATTCTATTTTAGTTCCATATCTTTCCACTATGGATGTTATTAATAGAGATCTCGTAATTTTCTTTATGTTCATGACATTCAATGTTTTCATGGGATTCTTGTTCTTGTGTTTCTTTTAGAATACATTTATTTTGTTTAGGTACATTACATTTTTCAACTTCCCATTTCTTTCGAGGGTTCTTATCTTTGGAATCGATTGGTCGTTCACGCTTCAGTCGTGCCTTAGAGTCATTTGATATACTTTCCTTTGATTTTCCATCTAGAATCTCTACTGGGGCTGGTGCATTTACAACATCTATGTTTGATTTTGTTACTCAACGTGTATCTGTGAATGCATCTGGTAGTTGATTTACTATATTTTGTAAGTGCACAATTTCTTGAACTTCTTGTTCATGTTGCTTAGTGGGAGAATCAAGGTGCAATAATGATGATGTACGCCAATTAATATCATTTGTCATACATTTTATTTCTCCACCTAAGAGTGGGAATTCATCTTCGTTGAAATGAGAATCAGCAAAACGAGCCGTGAATATGTCTCATGTTCTTGGTTCAAGGTACTTAATTATCAAAGATGATTCATATCCAACATAAACTCCCATCCTTTTCTATGGGCCCATTTTCGTACGATGTGGTGGAGATATAGACATATATACGACACATCCCAATACTTTAAGATGAGAAATATTTGGTTCTCTTCCAGATGTTATCTGTAATGGGGAGTGTTTATAATATGCACTGGGGCTGATTTGTATTAGTGCTGCAGCATGTAATATAGTGTGAGCCCATATAGAAATAGGAAGCTTTGTTCTCGGTATTAATGGTCTAGCAATAAGTTGGAGACTTTTAATTGATGATTCAGCCAAACCATTCCATATGTGAACATGTGCTACTGGGTGTTCCACATCAATTCCAAGTTCCATAGAATAATCATTGAAAGTTCTGGATGTAAATTCTCAGGATTGTCTAATCTAACTTTCTTTTTCATGTAATACAGGAAATTGTGCTCTCAAGTTAATGAGTTGGGCCAGAAATATGGCAAATGCCATGTTTCGCGACGACAATAGGCATACGTCTAGTGCAGAAACTACATTCTAGAACAGAACATCCTGATGCATCCAGAAGGGTATTTAAAATACTGTTCTGGATTAAACTTTCTAGAACGGTATTTGAAATTACCGTTCTGGATAGATGATTTTCCAGAACGGTTTTACAATACCGTTCTGGAAAGTAGACATTCCAGAATGGTAATGAAAAAATCGTTCTAGATTATGAGTCAATCCAGAACGGTATTCGAATAACGTTCTGGAATGTGTACTTTCCAGAACGGTATTTTACGTCAATCTAGAATGGTTTTAATAAAACTGTTCTTGAAAGTAATTTCCAATTAAATACCGCGTTAATGAAATTTTTTTGCTGCCCATATTTTTCCTCTCCAGAACGGTATTGTTAAAACCGTTCTGTATGTACTATTGATACAGAACGGTAAGATAAAATACCCTTCTCAAAAGTCTTTACGAATTTTTGAATTAAAAAACTGCGAAATAAAAATAAAAATTACATCATCAAATTGGCCACCCCTTTACAAACCCTACCCACCCCTACCACCCAATGCCCGTTTTTATTAAAACCGTTCTAGATTGACGTAATACCGTTTGGAAGTACACTTCCAGAACGTTATTCGAATACCGTTCTGGATCGACTCATAATCAGAACGATTTTTCTATTACCGTTCTGGAATGTCTACTTTCCAGAACGGTATTGTAAAACCGTTTTGGAAAATCATCTATCCAGAACGGTAATTTCAAATACCGTTCTAGAAAGTTTAATCCAGAACAGTATTTTAAATACCCTTCTGGATGCATCAGGATGTTTCTGTTCTAGAATGTAGTTTCTGCACTAGACGTATGCCTATTGTCGTCGCGAAACATGGCATTTGCCATATTTCTGGCCCAACTCATTTAACTTGAGAGGCACAATTTCCTGTATTACATGAAAAAAGAAAGTTAGATTAGACAATCCTGAGAATTTACATCCAGAACTTTCAATGATTATTCTATGGAACTTGGAAATTGATGTGGAACACCCCCAGTAGCACATGTTCAGCATATGGAATGGTTTGGCTGAATCATCAATTAAAAGTCTCCAACTTATTGCTAGACCATTAATACCGAGAGCAAAGCTTCCTATTTCTATATGGGTCTCACACTATATTACATGCTGCCAGCACTAATACAAATCGGCCCCAGTGCATATTATAAAACACTTCCCCATTACAGATAACATCTGGAAGAAGAACCAAATATTTCTCATCTAAAGTATTGGGATGTGTCGTTATATATGTCTATATCTCCACCACATCGTACGAAAATGGGCCCATAGAAAAGGATGGAGTTTATGTTGGATATGAATCATCCTTTGATAATTAAGTACCTTGAACCAAGAAACATGAGACATATTCACGGGCTCGTTTTTGCTGATTCTCATTTCAACGAAGATGAATTCCCACTCTTAGGTGGAGAAATAAAATGTATGACAAATGATATTAATTGGCGTACATCATCATTATTGCACCTTGATTCTCCCACTAAGCAACATGAACAAGAAGTTCAAGAAATTGTGCACTTAACAAAATATAGTAAATCAAACTACCAGATGCATTCACAGATACACGTTGAGTAACAAATCAAACATAGATT
>BMAC01001102.1:202482-219731 GCA_014905375.1 Phtheirospermum japonicum
TTCTTGAAAGTATTTTCCAATTAAATACCGCGTTAATGAATTTTTTTCGCCGCCCATATATTTTCTTTCCAAAACGGTATTATTAAAACCGTTCTAAATGTACTATTGATACAAAAAAGTAAGATAAAATACCGATCTCAAAAGTCTTTACGAATTTTTAAATTAAAAAACTGCGAAATAAAAATAAAAATTACATCATCAAATTGGCCACCCCTTTACAAACCCTACCCACCCCTACCACCCAATGCCGCCCCCGTAGCTTTGCTACCACAAACTCCACCACCACCACCTCTACTGCCTCCGCCGCCGCCACCACGGCTACCAAGAGCAGGAAAGAGAGGGAAAAGGAGAAAGAGCAAACGAAGCTCCGCGAACAGCACCTGAGAGCCATCGCCAGCCGAATGCTCGCCAGTCTACGCCAGTATGGCAACTTCCCCCTCCCTGCCCGCGCCGACATGAATGACGTCATCGCCGCCCTGGCTCGCGAAGCCGGCTGGACCGTGGAGCTCGACGACACCACCTTCAGATAATACTCCCCTGCTCCGCCGTCGCCGCTGCAGTAGCCTCCGATCGTTTATTTTAATTCTATTCAACAAAATAATGTTTCCAATGTGGTGAGTGATTTTGCCAATTGAGACAAGTTAGATTTTATTTTAATGTTGGGAAACTCTGATTGTTTTAGGGTCAAATATACTTAGTCCCTTCAGTTTGGGCTTTTTATCTTCGTGTTTTACTTAAATTCCTGCATTTTAAGTTGAAAAATGCCCCAATCGGTTTATCTGAGATGTTTAACCTACATTCCCCTGTAACAAAATATTTAGCCCTAAAGAAATATTTGTCTGTTCTTGTTGAAATACACTTGCTTAAATGTTTTTCTTTAAAGGCTTACAAATAATTTACATGTTTTTTTTTCATTGTTGCTACTATATCTAGCAGGGGGCACATCCAGTTCATTCGGTAGAAAGCCCACTAACTTCTATGTTTGGTGAGCAGGTTAAGTGTTTCAATGCTCCTTTGCAACCTGTTGAAATAGTGGGCGTTGTGGTACAAGAGAAGTTGCCCGAAGGAGTTAATGAACTTGGTCTTACCTTAACGGGCTTTCTTTTCCTTCATGCTCTAATTATAGAGAAAGGTCGAATAGAGACCACATAGACTGTTTTGAGAAAATTTGGGTGCAATGACGACCTAAAACTTAGAGATGATTATTTGTCAATTCCTAACTAGAAGGCTCTAGATCAGGTGATTACTTGTAGCAA
Organism: Phtheirospermum japonicum; assembly: GCA_014905375.1. Taxonomy (NCBI): domain Eukaryota; kingdom Viridiplantae; phylum Streptophyta; class Magnoliopsida; order Lamiales; family Orobanchaceae; genus Phtheirospermum; species Phtheirospermum japonicum. Next base: position 203,739 of record BMAC01001102.1, read on the forward strand.
AGGATGTCCTCAGTTATTATATTGTACCTCTGAAAATATTTCTGCAATAATTCGAAAGGTTCGGTATAGGTTTTAAGAATGGATTCTATTTAATATTATAAACAATGTTAAATTTGATTTTTAACTTGAGTGATGATATGATTTTTATCTCGTATAAGTTTGGTTACAATAATTAATTATATATTATATTTAAAATAACGGGAGAGAAAAAATATGTGGTAGGGTGAATAAGTATTTATAAAGAAAGAGTAAGTGAAATCAAAAGTATTTGGGCTTCCTGTTCGGAGGTTAATTACTCATATATCAACAAAATCTTATACTGATAGCCTCTCATGATTTCTAGAGAAGTCCACTTTCGCACCATAGAAGAGTTTTTATCCTAAAAATTGAAAGTTTGTTTTTTATCATTATATATATTACATATGTACTGAATGAAATTGTTAGTTGGCTAATGTTGTATTATTTCCTGAAATTATTGGTGAAGTCACTTATTATGTAATGATAAAAAATCTTTGTGTGTTGAAGCAATTTGTCCTTTCAATATTTCCATATAAGCACTTAGTCTATCCTTCTCTTACAACCTCTATCTCCATATGCATGTGACCTTGCAGAGTGTTGCATTGACAAGTGAAGCTGTCGAGTTTTTAAAGGGAATCTTCAGCACGTTCGATGATGATAAAGTACGTTAATATTCTATTACTATCATAATGTTATGCCAAGAAAGCTAACTGGAACTCTTTTAAAAACTGCTTTAGAACAAAGAATAACTTCAAGATGGTCAGGGTTTAGATGAAGAGAGCATCTGTTGTCTGAATGATATGAATTTGAAATATGAAATAGGTTCTGACCACCCAATGAAAACCTGTATCTATTAGTAATAAACGGACAAATATTTAATATTAAAAACTTGATTTCTCTCTGATTACATGGTCTTCAGTTTATTTTGGGATGTCAAGGATGGGCAATAATTGCAACTTTTAACTAGTGTATGTAGGCAACAAGCCATACATGTAAATATACGTAACATTCTTATGAAATCACGCGGAATAATCTGCTGAAAAAAGAAGATATTGAACGAAAACAAATCTTGAGCATTAGATGTTTCTTGTTCACTGATCTGCTTTTAATAAAGTTCTTTCTGAGGTTAAATTTACTCTTCTATAAATGAGAGGTGTAAGGACTACAACAATGACCCTGGGTGGATGATATTTTCATGTTATGCTATTAGAATGAGTACACACCCCATGATTTTGAATTCATCAATTTTATTTGAAAATCGCTCCTTCATTTAAGGCTTGTCCTTTTTTTAAGGAACACCAATATGTTATAACTGCTACATTTTGCTAATAATTGCATATTTTCCCTCTTGCCATAAGTGCTATTGTTACTATAGTTCTCAATCTAGATTAAGATAACTAAAAGGCACAGATTTTCTAGTCGAACCTTCTATTTTCCATAATCTATGCGAAAATGCCCATATCAACTCATATTTATACTGTGTTTTAAAGCCATAATCTGAAACATGCATCACTCGAGTAGCCCAACACCTGATATTCTTGTTAAATTAGTTTTTCCAAAAGACATGGAAAATTGGATCCGAGTAGATAATCCTTTTATTGAGGCAGAGTGAGATTAGACTATAGTCATTGGTCATCTTGGTTTATATTGCTAATAGAATCCCTCCCTCAACTTAATGGCATCTTCAATAATTTCATAATTTCATACTTGCCTTATGCTTTTCATGCACTTTATTTTTCTTGACTGAGGAGAGATTCAGGGACATGTAGTAATTAGGCCATCGTGATTGTCATTCCGCCAAATTATTGTTGTAGAGTTCTTTTTATTTGACACTGCTCCAACATTTCCCATACTGCACTGCTGCAACTTACGGGCCTATCACCTTTTGTGCTTTTATAGGATGGAGTTCTTCATGAGAATGAGCTTGAAGACCTATTTCAACCGCACCATAGAGGTAACTTGACCAATGTGTTTTTATATGCAACTCGGCTTGAATTCTATTTCTATGGTTGAGTTGTTCGTATTGTTTGCTCTGACTGAGCAGAGTAAAGTAATTTCTCGGAAAGTCCTCTGGAAGGTTTTTATATGGATGGTTTTATGTGCATTTATGGATTTTCAGGCATATGCTTAATATTACCTTGAAAGTTTCTTGGCTAGTAATGTGTCCAACCCATCATCTTCCTACCTTCAACTGGATTTTGTACCTTTTTTGGTGGGATGGCAATGGCTAAGCTCACAGCTTTTATACTTCTTCTCACATTCATCGCCATCTCCACACTCGCTACCACGGTATACATACTCGCTCCCTTTTTTTTCAGCATCAAGAATTTTGTGTGTGTGTGTGTGTTGAGGTTGCAGTTAATTATCAGTATCTAATTCAATTAATCGTGCAAATCAGTACATCCTAGATCATATTGTGATGAGATTATTTTTTTTTGCTGAATTTTGCAGGCACATGCTAGCCAATACCAACTTGACAGAGCGAGTTTATTGTACCGTATGTGTTTTTCCTTTTTCATTTAATCAAAAATTAATTAATGGTGTAACTTTTTTTTTTAATTATATCCTATATCATCAATAGATCACTTGGTACAACTTAAAAAAAAAAAGATCAGCACGAACTGCATTTTACCAAAAATAAAATATAATAATAAATAAATTTTGTGAATAATCAAGATTTCTTCAATGCACTGAATCCTTTTGGCAGAGTTGGTCGAATGATGATGCAGAATTGGAGATGGATGCGATAGTCAGATCGCTGAGGTCGGTGTTGCCCCAAAGTTTTATTTAATGCTCTAATTGGGAAATTATGTTGCGTACTTTGAATTTTTGTAGCAGATGTGAAGAAATCTTTTGTTTGTATCTAGCTTTTCTTCTTCCCCTCTAATATTTAGAACTCTTTTGCAGATTATGGCATTGATACAAAGAGGGGGAAAACCATCCAATATAAGGGTTAGTCCACTTCCCTTGATGTTTATTTATTAATTTTTTGTTCACCTCATATGTACCATTAAAAAATATGTACTACATTGCATGCGAAGCTGACCACAAGCATAAAACTCTTGCAAGTAAATTTATCATTTTTTAAAATTTGTATTATAAATTCATATTTTGATTCAAGGTTAGGAAATTCTTTTCGAGGTTAGAAAATTATTTTCTTTCTGTGTGTGGAATTTTTTGTGAATTATTCGCTTCGATCTTGTTAAAGAGTGATGTATCCTAAAAAAATAATTTGGGGTTTTACCTATTGGTAGGTTGAAGTGAGCCACAAGCCAAAGGCGTCGTGCACCGGGTTCAAGATTCAATAACGAAATTCCAAATTCACATGTGTCTGCGTTGAATCAGTTGTCTGGGAAATGGAGGAGCTAAAGGCTTACAAGCAACAGCAAGCTGTCAAGGTGGAGAATTTGGAAACAAAACTGGTAATCTTTATGATTAATAAACCAACCTTCATGAAGCATTTTGCACCTCTGCTTGTTTGACTTGGTTAGTATTAGTCTCGTTTGTTTGTGACCAATATATTTCTTTATCGTGCATTATGTATATGAAGTTAATGTTTTCAAATTATTATTATTATTATTATTATTATTATTATTATTATTATTATTATGTTCATTTTATTTTTTGTTTGTCTTATTTTGTAAATTCTAGTCTGTTACCTATCTACTGGATGTATATACCACTAGCTTTTTTAATCTGCATTTGGATGGATATTGAACGAAATTGCTTTTGAGGATCGCCTACTTGGAAATTGACAATGAGAAAGGAGAATATGTTTTGGGTGTGAGAAACTGATTTAATAATTGGTGATGAAAAAAGACGTAAAATAATTAATTTTTCAAAGTTACGTGAGAGGATAAATCCATACTTCCATTGCCAAATACAATGTAAACTTTTTCAATAAAGCCCTTATATGATAATTGAGCTTTTAATCCAAAACATAGAAGAAGCAATCTACCTAGTGCCTAGTAGTGTTTATTATGGTTAAATAGTTTGTTTGTCGGTTAAAATTACATAATTCTAATTCCTCATAACATATCAGGTTGAGGCAGAACAAAAAATTTATCACTGGAAAACAGATGTATGATATTGGAATCTGCATCTAATCCCCTTGCGACCCTTTCTCGTAACGAAGCTGTGATTGGGTTCGGTGAAATTCGATCGAATCTAAATGAGCCATCAGTGATGACAAGACGACGGGCGATGGTTTCGGTGATGGCGTGGGCGATTCTGGCGGCGTGGTTGATTGGAAAAGAAATGGTGGCCGATTTGTATGGTGGGGTTTCTTTTGGGTTTTTTTTTTGGAAGTAGTGATGGTGTGGTGATCGGTTTTGGCCGGGATGTGGTGACTAGGAGGGCTGCCGGAATTGGATTCGAGGTGGAGTCTCGTTAGTTTAGTTGTCGTTTCGGCTGGGGTGATGGCTGAAATTGGAGGTGGCCGGCAGTGGTGATTTTTACTGCCGACGGGTTAAGTCGGGGCTGGATTGATGGGTAGGTCTCAATTCGAAGGCGGAGCTGGAAAAATGGCAACGGCACGAGCACCCTACGTGGTCGACAATTCGTGCTTTTTGAAAAGTCGGGCTGTGCGGCACGAGCACCCTTCTAAATCTAGAATGCCCTTCTGAATCTAGAATGCCCAGGTATTTTATGTTTTGATTTTTCTTCTTTTTGGGAAATCATTCAAATTGCTGAAATATTTGTGTTTTAGCTCCATTCTTTGAAGATTATGAGAACCGTGATTGTGGGTTTATTAAGAAAACAAACAAGCAAACTGGTGTGAACTTTGAATTACTATGAATGTGATTAGGAAATTTTATTTGGAATGAGTTTTTAATTTAGAATTTTGATTGATCGGATGTTTGGATTTGTATTTATAAACCTACATATATATGAATAAATATGCAGAAAGAAGAAGACAGAGATTTCGATCTGGCAAACGCTGAACCAGATGCCCCTTTGCCCCTCACTGTCACTTCAAGGTACTTTATATTGTTTCTCCTTTTTTTCTGGATTATCTTCTGATATCAATTTATACTCTCACGAAGAAAAAATGATTTGGACTTAGGATGATTGGAAATGCAGGTTTTATTTATGTTGGGGACATTACAGCAGGCCCTGCTCATCGGTTTGCCCAATAGCCTTGGAGGGTGCGCACTTCATTTTAATTTGGTTTGAAGACCTTTTTTTTTATGTGACTTGTAATGATTGTTGTTTTGAACATTGAATATTGTGGTTTTCTTTTGTTGTTCTGGGTGCTTTGAATGGATTGAGATATTGTATTTGGTAGAGTATATTTTCAATTGAGATTTGGTGTTTTTAAAATATTTGATGTTTTACATTTGGAAAAAGATGAATACTAAAAATGATGTTCTAGAWGGCAAAACTTTRCAGAACGRATAATCAAAAAAACTGTTCTGGTTATTTATCAAAAACCATTCTGGAAATTACTTTCCAGATAGGTTATTGAAGATACCGTTCTGGTAAGTTATACTTTCTAGAACGGTATTTCAATATTAAAGATCTGGTAAGTTATACTTTCCAGAAGGGTATTTTCAAAAACCGTTCTGGTAAATCGTTCTGGAAGATATGATTTACCAGAACGGTACCTTCAAAACCGTTCTGGAAAGTATAATTTATCAGAACGGTTCTGGAAAGTATGACTTACCAGAACGGTAATTTCAAATACTGTTCTGGAATGTTTAACTTACCAGAACGGTTTTTTGAAATTACCGTTCTGGTAAGTTATACTTTCCAGAAAGTCTTTTTTAAAAACCGTTCTTGAAAGTGGCGGATCAACATGGAATGGTACCATTCTAGATCAGAATTTTTTTTCTAGAACACCTTTTTTTTTTACCCTTCTAGAAAGTCTGCCAATCCAGAAGGGTAAAAAAAGGTGTTCTGGAAAGTACAGACTTTCTAGAACTATGTCACTACAGAAGGCACAAAAAGGCGCTCTGGATAGGCAGAATTACCCTTCTGGATATGCAGTTTCTGCACTAGTGCGTGCGACCATTTGGTAGAAGCATCAATTATACCATAAAATATCTAAATGGTCCACAAGGTGGATGAATAGGCCCACATATATCACCATGAATTTGTTCTAAAAATAGCGATGATTCATTCTCAACTTTAATTGGTTTAGGTCTAATTATCAATTTCCCTTGAGAACAAGCAATACACGATAGTTCTTTAGATTGAAAGTTTTTCTGATTTCTCAATGGATGACCATTGGGGCTTTCAATATTTTTTCGCATTATAATTAAAACAGGGTGTCCCAAACGATCATGCCAAAATGTAAACGTATCGGTAAACTTCGGGTTTACTGTGGCATATGTTTCAATAATATTGATGTTAGTGTGGTATAATCTGGATGATAAGGCCGGTAATTTTTCTAACACAGACTTTCTTCCTGAAGTGATTGATGTAATGCAAAGATATTCATAGTTTTCTTCACTCATGGTTTCAACATATACCCATTTGTACGAATATCCTTGAAACTTAATAAGTTTCTTTGGGATTTAGGATCGAATAATGCATCTCTTATTGTAAAAATAGTTCCTGCAGGCATCAGAAAATCTGCCACCCCTTTTCCTTGAATTATTTTTGCACTACCAGAGATTGTATTGACGTTTAACTCATCAATCTTCAGGTGGGAAAAATACTTCTTATCCTTAAGTATGGTATGTGTTGTAGCGCTATCCGCAAGACACAAATCACCATCTTGATTATTGGATCGAGGTATTTTCATGATCTATTTTAAATAAGAGAGAACAAGTGTAAATAAATAATCATGAAGTGTTGTAAGAACATAATAGAAAATACACATAACATTATTACATCAAACTATGAAAAACATACATCATTCATAATAACAAACCATTACAACACAACCATAAATCACTCATGCACAAGTGAATTACATATCACACCCATAAGATCATAAACCACACATATTTAAGGAAATGACATACCATACTCATAAAATCACTCTTGAATGATAAGATGACATATCACACACATGGAATCTCTTTAGAGTTATAGAATATCAATATTCGTAAAATCATGGTAATTGAACAATTATTCCTCCATGTTATTTCCTTCTTCAGATTTATCAATCATATCGGCCATATCCAAGTGGTCATGTCATTGATCAGGTCATAAGGAAGGTCATTAGAATCACTTGTAGCAAAGTTTGTTTCAAAATTCTTTCATTTTCCTTTATGTGATTCTTGATAGATATTAACAAAGTGCTTTGGTGTGCGGCATGTACGCGACCAATGGCCCGGCATACCACACCTGTGACAAGTATCTTCCTTTTGAGGGAAAATTACTTTTTTGGTCCATTATGTTGTCCACTTTCCAATTTAGGACCAATATATTGTCCACTATCAAAACACATACAAGAAGTTGGTAAAATTATCAAAAAAGGTACAAAATTATCCTGATCGGGCTTTTTTGCTGACGTGACGTGATTCAATAATTTCTTATCATTTTTCTTTATTTTTAAACATTAATTGAACAAAAAAAAAACTGAGAAAGAAATCAATTTTGGTCCATTATATTGGCCACATTCTAGAAAAGGTACGTGACATTGACCATCATCAAACCACATCTACTAAGTTGGCCAATTCATCGAAAATGATCCAAAAAAACTTGATCGGGGTATTTTTCTGACTTGACGTTAGTTTATACTTTCTTATCATTTTTATTAATTTTAAACATTAAATTGTCGACGAAATCCTATTTGTCCATTTTTTTTACTCGAATCAAATTAATATATTTTATTAAATAAAAAATTAAAAAAATCAGTGATAAATAAAAAATATAAAGTAGATCTTACAAAATTATAAAATAAATATAAGAAACTTTATAATTATTTTTTATTAGTAAGATGTTAATTAATAAATTATAAATAAATATAAAAATATAAATTGAATTTTAAAAAATTATTTAAAATATAGATATTTATAAAAAATAAATCTAATTTTATTCATATAAAATTATATGTATGTTTTATAATTTCTTATAATATATCTTATGGTTTTATAATTATATCTAATTGTATTATGTAATTCTTTTTATTAATAATTATTTCCTAGTATAAATTTCTATAATTATTTTATAATTTATTAATATTTATTTTATATTTTTATATTTACCTTAGATTTTTAATCATTTTTATTGATTCAAATTTTATTGATTAGGTTAAAGGAAAAATAAAAGGAAAATGGAAAAGAAAAGGGAGGACAAACATATTTGTAATGTTTATAATTATAGAAAAAATGAAAATATAGCACCGCGCTACGTCAGTAAAAATCTCGATCAAACCTTTTTTGGACCATTTTTGATGAATTGGCCAACTTAACAGATGTGGTTTGATGATGGTCAATGTCACGTAACTTTTTTGGAATGTGGCCAATATAATGGACCAAAATTGATTTCTTTTTCAGTTTTTTTTTTGTTTAATTAATGTTGAAAAATAAAAAAAATGATAAAAAATTATTGAATCACGCCACATCAGCAAAAAGCCCGATCGGGATAATTTTGTACACTTTTTGATGATTTTGCCAACTTCGTGTATGTGTTTTGATAGTGGACAATATCTTAGTCTTAAATTGGAAAGTGGACAACATAATTGACCAAAAAAGCAAATTTCCCTCCTTTTGAGATTTTTATGCTATTATTATCCTTTTCTCATTTTTCCCATTTATCTATCATATTATAGTTATGATAACTTGGTTGAAACTTTTCCTTTCCCTCATCCATATCCACGACCACGACCATGTCCACGACTTATGTCATGACCTCGACCACGCCCATTATTATTACTAGATATTGTTGCATTTGCCTCGACTATCGGGGTCGAGCCACGGGACGAGACTCATGGTTTTTTATTAACTGTTCGTTATTTTGTTCAGCCAATAAAATACATGAAATTAGTTCAGAATATTTTTTGAATCCTCGCTCTTGGTATTGTTGTTGTAGGATCACATTAGAAGCATGCAATGTGGAGAATATTTTTTCAAGCATATCAGAATCAGTGATATTATCTCCACATAATTTTAAATTTGAACTAATTCGAAACATGGCTGAATTATATTCGTTAATGGATTTAAAATCCTGAAATCGCAGTGCTATCCACTCATATCGAGCTTTCGGTAGGATGACCACTTTTTGATGGTCATATCATTCTTTTAATGATCTCCAAAGATTTGCAGGATCTTTGATCACGAGGTACTCAGTTCTCAGACCCTCATGGAGGTGGTGGCGAAGGAAAATCATAGCCTTCGCCTTATCTTGAGTTTATGTTTCTTTTGCTTCATTTGTTGTATCGCCAAGACCTTTTGCATTAAGGTGGATATCAGCATCCAGTATCCATGATAGGTAATTCTTCTCACTGATATCAAGTGCCTCAAATTCAACCTTGACAAGGTTTGGCATTTTAAATAACTATATCAAAAGAATGTGTATATTATTAATAATCCACTACTAAGGAGATTTTATTGAAGCATAAAGATGTATAAGCATTCATAATAATTAATACATATTGATATATATAAGAAATGTTAGCATAAAATAAATAAGACAAAGGATAAGAATACGGAGTCAGGAATCGCTTGTACCATAATCCATGTTGAAGGTTAATATGATGATCGGAATAATGGTGATTACCATTACCATTCGTTCAAACACTTTGAAAACTTTTATGAGGTAATTATTGAATGAATTGTGAGTGTATTTGTAAAATGACAAATATTATTACTAGCCGTAGGAAGGGTAGACTGAGATGTCATTTTATTAATTATTATTATGTAGTAGAATATTATGTATTTCACGCCACGTTACTCGGTAAACCTTTCAAGTGGGTGTTTCGTTATTCAAGTAAAATAATAATTATTCACGCCACAGTACTCGGTAAACCTCTCAAGTGGGTGTTACGTATTCAAGCGACAAGATTAAAAGATAATGTTGAGAATTATTCTTGGCAATAATTCCTTTTTTATCTTTTGTAGTTATTTGCCTTTCTTGGGCTGAAAATATATTAGGGAACTAGAATTAGGACTCTAGATTTGTTTTCTAGATTTTATCTAGGATCTTAATTAGTTTCCTAGATTGTGTTTAGGACTAGTTTTCTTGTTTACCAAGAATAGGACTCTTTTCTATTTAAGACAAGAGTAGTCCAAGAGAAGATCACGTCTTTCACACACGATCTTGGACGGATTTTGAAGAGAGAACGCAGCAAACAAAGACACAAGCAAAGAAGAACACGAGAAAGTAAAAGACTTGTGGCAATGATTTAAATCAAGGAGATCTTCGAAGTTGTGTAACCAACGGAGAAGATCATCACAAGCTTTGCCACACGACTTGAAGCCACGATCTTAATCACGGAGATCTTTGAAGTTGCATAACCAATGGAGAAGATCATCATACCAAGGCGACAAGTATTTTAGTATCAAGTGTTGATACTAGTGTTTTTCATATATTACTTTATATTTTTGTATTGATCTTGAACAAAGAAAAGTAATATAGTTTTTGGGTTTGTACACCCAAGTTTGTAACCACGTTTGCTTACGGACTAAAATTAAATTGAGTTTATTTAATCTCTTTTATTCCGCTGCTGTTTTATACGTACTCTGTTTGATGTTATTATTGATGTTATAACATCAATCATAACATCTGTTGTGTCTTGCAGTTTATAATTTCCAATCTGATTGATGTTAGTTCTGGTGATAGTTAAAACAAAACTTAACATCATTTTTCAAAATCATAGATCTACAAAACAATAATGGGTATCTAGAGCGGGTTACTTGACGTACTAAGTATACTGATCCTTATTTTTGTAGGATGCTATGGATGCAGAGGTTGATGAATCTCTTGACGAGTACGAGAAGCTGAGCATCGAGCATAAATAATTATTTGCTAGTTGTGGAAAACAAGTACTCAAAATCAGGGATCTAATGATCGAGGTGGACAAACTGACTTAGGAAAAGGATGACCAACTGAATATAATTGTCCGATTGAAGTCGTCCCTCACCCAAAAGGATGCTGAGCTAGAACGAGTAAAGACCGATTTGAATAAAGTCCAAGAAACCCTCTCAAACCTCAACAAGGGTAAGGTAAAGCTTGATGAAAATTTGGAACTGAGTATCCCGGATTCTTCGAAACACGGGATTGGATACAAGTCTGTTCAAAAGCCAGAATCAAGTCAAAAGGTGAAATCGACCAAATGCCACAAAAGGAGAAGAAGACATTATGTGTGTCATCACTGTGGTGAAAAAGGTCACATTCGACCATACTGCTGGAAGCTTATAAGAAAACATAATCGGTTCGATAGGCTGAAGCTGTCTGCTGGGATCCGTGATGGTTTCCGTGACGGTTTTCGTGTTCCTAACACCAGAACTGACACCAGAGTCAAATAGGTCTGGGTCAAAAAGAATGAGATCAAATGCAACATGATCTATTCCTCTCTGAAGTCTCACATTCCTGGAGCCTGGTATTTCGATAGTGGATGCTCTAAACATATGACCAGCTCAGAAGATCTTCTCTCAAATATTATCAAGTTTCAAGGAGGAAAGGTGAAATATGGTGGAGGTGCAAATGGCCAAATCATTGGACAAGGAACTCTTCATGTCCCTGGTATTGCAAAGCTCGAGAACGTATTACTTGTTGAAGGCTTAACAGCAAATTTGATAAGTATTAGTCAACTGTGTGATGGTGGTTTCAGTGTTAGTTTCACTCATAAAAATGTGAAGTTTATGACGAGAGCAAAACATGTATCCTTACTGGTCACAAGACCTCCGACAATTGCTACCAAATAAATGGCGACATGTTCTGCAAGCTTTCTCAACTGAGTGATGCCGAGGTGTGGCATCAAAAGCTCGGACATGTCACTTACAAGATGATGGAGAGATTGGTCAAGAAGGGTGCTGTGAATGGACTACCTAAGCTCAACACTAAAAACATTCTAGTTTGCGAGGCATGTCAGAAAGGGAAGCAAGTCAAGGTGTCACATCCGAATATGCAAAGTCCACTACCTCAAATTGTTTTGAAATCCTTCATATGGATCGCATGGGACCACTTGAAGTTGAGATCCTTGGTGGTAAGAGGTATGTACTTGTGATTGTAGATGATTTTTCTCGATTTACATGGGTTGAGTTTTTAAAAGAAAAATCTGAGGCTTTCAAATTTTTTAAAAAACTTGCGAAAAAATTAAGTGTTCATTTTGGTGTGAGTATAGGTAGAATCAGGTCAGACCAAGGGAAATAATTTGAGAATGTGTCTTTTTCGAAATATTGTTCCAAATTTGGTATAACTCATGAATTTTCTTCACCCATCACCCCCAAATAAAATGGTATAGTCGAACGCAAAAATAGTTCTCTTGCAAAAATGACTAGGACTATGCTTATTTCAAATGGGGTTGCTAAACATTTTTGGGCAGAAGCAATGAACACTGCATGCCATATTATTAATAGGGTGTATTTTAGACCAGGGTCTTGTGTTACTCCTTAGGAATTGTTGATGGGCAAAAAGCTAAATTTGAGTTATTTTCATATTTTTGGGTGCATTTGTTATGTGCTAAATGATAGAAATTATCTTGCAAAACTTGACTCAATGAGTGATAAATGTGTTTTCATGGGATACTCTCGAAATAGTCATGCATGTAGATTGTTTAATCTTAGAACGTGTTGCATGATTGAGTCAGTAAATGTCAATTTTGATGATATGATTAGTGATTTTAGACTTGCTGAGGATGATGATCTGGTTTATGATCAGAATCCTCAGGAAAATGTTACGGTTGGTGTAGATGAAACTGCAGATTTAGAAACTAAAGATACAAGTGGTCACGGTTCCGATGACATGTCACCAGAAGTAACACCAATCCAGACTGCTCCAAAATCAGTTTCAGATTCAGATGAGGAAGATCCAGCTGATAAGATTAACCTACATCAGAGGGATATTCCCTCAAGAATTCAGAAGAATCATCTTATGATCCAAATCATTAGAGATCTCGATGAAAGAAGTACAAGAAAGCAACAAATAAACTTCAAAGAGATGGTAAGGTTTGCTTCCTTGTCTACTAACTGTTCTCAAATTCGAGAATCTTTGTTTCTTGCCAAAACAGAGCCCAATCGTGTAGAGAATGCTCTTAAAGACGAGTTTTGGATAAAGGCCATGCAAGAAGAGATGGACCAATTCACTAGAGATGATGTTGGTATTAGTATTATTAACACCGTATATAAGACCAAGATAGGAAGTTTTTTGTACTTAACTGCTAGCAGGCCTGATATCATGTACAGTGTGTGTCTATGTTCTAGGTACCAATCAAATCCTAAAGAGTCAAAATTGAAAGCGGTTAAACGAATCATTAGATATGTCGCTGGTACTAGTGATTTGAGTGTTTGGTATTTTAAAGAAACAAGTACTGAACTTGTAGGATATAATGACTCGGATTGGGATGGGGATGTTGTGGATAGAAAGAGTACTACAGGGGGTTGTTTTTTCATGGGTAATAATCTTATCTCATGGTATAGCAAAAAACAAAATTACATTTCTCTTTCTACAGCTGAAGCCAAGTATATTGCAGCTGGAAGTGCTTGTACACAGTTGTTGTGGATGAACCAAATGTTAGAGGATTATGGTAGAATTCTGAATGTGCTCTGTGATAATTCCAGTGTCATTGATATCTCAAAAAATTCGGTCCATCACTCTCGAATCAAACACATTGACATAAGGTACCACTTTATTCAAGACTTGGTTGAGAGGAAGATTGTTAGTCTTGAGCATATAGGAACAGACAATAAACTTGCTGACATCTTCACAAAGGCATTAGATTTAGAGACCTCTCTCGTTTGAGAAGAGATCTCGGTATGTGCATTATTTAAGTCAATGTTAGTTCTGATTTTATGACACCAAAACTGTCACCAGTCATAACATCTGTATATTTATGCATGCATTTTTATTTTCTTTTTATACATAATCTTAATGCACTGGGTCTGGTTAAAAGTACAAAAAGATCGTGTGTTGTAATAAAATTGGTGACGAAAAGACTAACCTCTTCAATTAGGTTATTGTGGAACTTTCCTGCAGAAACTAGTTTTCTCCCAAGTCAAAAAATAAAAGGTGTTAACAGCAATTGCTGAAGATAAGCTATTTCTTTTCAAATCTATAAAAAGATGAAGAAAATCTGGATTAAAAAAGATCCAATCTTTAAATTTCACCGGAATGATTTTGACGTAGTCATTAACTTGGGTTAAGGGGTCTGTTTTCATTGACTTCACCTAAAACAATGTTGGTTATAATGTGATCAGTCATGAAAAGCAACACTAATCAAGTCACTAAAACCATATATTATATTTTAACCTTTTTAGGTCATGATTTTTAGGCATCAATTAGGACATTTATACTTTGGGAAGATGCCTTTTTGCTGTGTGTTCTGTTGCTTGCACTTGTTTCTTTCCCGAATTCTCTTAATCTTGCTAACCAAGTGTTTCAGTGGTGTTAAAATCGGAGGATTGGACAGGTAATAAAGGGGTTAATTTGGCGAGTGAAAAATTACTTTGCAGAGGACCTGTTTAACTATGATGATGATTTTTAAAAATTTAGCTCTATCTCGGTTTTATATGTAATTGGGATTTGTGATTTTAATTTCAAAAAGGAGATAGTGGTTTAATCTAGCTCTATGATTAGTGATGTTTACATATGTCGCTGCATACTTTTTGGATTTGGCCAGATGCTTGATTTGTAGGATTAGTGATGTTAAATGCTCCAGTGTGATTTACAGACAAGATGATTTGTTTCTTGTGCTCGATGTGTAGGAATTCTTATCAAGTAGCTACGGTTCTGCGAACTTTCAGATTGATTATAGCAGTGCTTAGTATATATTTTGTGTGTTTCTTTATTTAAGGTGTTATGTATATTTTTTATGCTCATACTTTTAACAACATTACAACATATCTACTCACTACTTTTAACAAACATGATAAAATATTGTAGTTATTAATTATGGTTGTCAATCATGCTTGATTTCTAGTCATCTATTGCTGTTGAAAAAGCAAGGCATAAGTTATGCTTCTGTGGTGTGCCGTGTTGTTAGTTTGCATGAATTATGTTGCTAAAAACCTTGCGTTATATTGTTAATTAAAAGCATGGCTGTTGAACATATTGTTTAATAAAATTAAAAAATGAAAAAGCATGGACATGGAGATTGCATCTGTGGTGTGTTGTGTAGTTAGTTTGCATGAAATTTGTTGCTAAAAACCTTGTGTTATATTACTAACTAAAAGAATGGGTGTTGAACTTGTTTAATAAAATTAAAAAATAAAAAAGCATGGACATGCGAGATTGCATCGCTTGAATCGTTGGTGTTTTGTTTTCAAGAAAATCATTAGCATGACGATAGGCACAATAATTGTGATGTTTTACCTCCCTTTTTAGTCAAAATATTGGAAAATTTAGAATTGTTCTAATGGAATGAAATGTGTTTAGGATAGTATGAATCGTGAAAAATATTGATTTTGCCTTCCATTTTTGTGGAAATCTAATTGATTGAATCGTGATTTTCTAATACATGATTTTGGAAAAATATGCATTAATCATGGATCATTTTAGGATAGTATGAATAATGACATATAAGACCTTATGTGTTATAATAATTATATTAATTATATGATTAATGTGGTTGATCTTAGCCATACGATAAATCTAATCTAGTGGATCATATGGGTCCTAGTTCCCACGCAGGGGATTGGTTCTCAAAAAGCACAATGAACCTGGACATATAATTGCACTGTGCAATATTAGATCTAAGGCCAGGATTAGTCCCTAGGTTCACATATAATGACGGGGTTCTCATTTGAACTCAATCATATATATATATATATATATATATATATATATATATATATAATATAATATATATATATATTATATAAGGTTCAGTTCTAGTGAGAACCCACCCTTATTTGTGAACCTTGG
>BMAC01001102.1:223269-276303 GCA_014905375.1 Phtheirospermum japonicum
ACGTTGAATCGCTGAAGTTTGGACTTGAGATTTTTAGTTTTATTATTATTATAGTTGCTGCGTTTATTCTCTTGTTCATGCTTGGTGGTGATTTGTTCATGCTTAGTTTGGTTTAGTTTCATGTTCGTTAACCGTTATAGTTAATCGTTACAAATCTCGTTAGCCGTTAGTAGAAATAGTTAGCCATTAGTAAATATAGAGTAGGTTAATTTGATTGATTTGTTAAATTTCAGTTTTCAAAATCTATTTAGTTCTCAGCCTTAATTAGTTTTCAAAAGTTTAATTTAAATTAATAATTAGTTAAGTAATTTAGGTTTAGTTAATTAAAATTTAGAATTTAATTTAGTTAATCATTAGTTTTATTTTCAGTTGGTTAATTAGTTTAAATAATTTAATTAATTTAGTTGATAATTTAGGATAATTAATTTAGAAATTTAATTTAGTTTAAGTTAATTAGTTTAATTAGTTTAAATTTAATATTGCTTTAATCCCTAGATTATAAGTAAATCAAAACTCTAAAAAACCCCCAATTTGTATGAATTATATGTTTACTTGTTATTGAACAAACTATTCAAGATTCCAGTTATATGTTCCTCGAGAGACGACTCGAGTCAATTTGCCAACCTACGCGCGACCCCATTCTCTTGCGGGCAAGCTATTGAACTTTTGACACATTTTTATAAGTAGGCACAAAAAGCTTGAAACAAAATATATGTTTCTTTTTCAAACACAACTCTTGCCTTTTAAACATTAGGCTTCATAAATAAACAATTAAACTCAAGCCTTAATTAGCGCGTAGGTAACACGATCCAACTAGACTCACCATCCTTCTTTTTTTTTTTTCATTTTTTTTTTAAATTTTGTCCCTTTTCTAATTTTATGGGATCTTTTTCTTTTTTTTTTCGGATGGTGGTCTTTTATTACAAAAATTAATAAAATCATAAATTCCTAATAAAAATCCCAAAACTCGAATAACCAAAAAAAAAAATAAAAAAAAATAATGAACTCCTACCCCACGCTTTTAATGGGTTGTAGGGGTCGACTCAAAAACACTCATGGCTATAGGCATTGATTATTTGGCTATGAGGGGCTCATTCGTAATTTATAGTGGCTAAAATATATGAATATGGTCGGAATAAGGTTTATAACTGTGCCTTAACCTCATTTCCAAAGTCAACTACACACAGCAGTTTCAAAGAGATCTCAAAACTGAAACTTATTCAAGTACATGCAAGGATGATAAACACTCAGGCTACTCAGTTTTTGAATTGACGCTGCTTTTTAAGGTTTTGCGAAATCCATTGCGTACAAGTACCATTTACAATATATAAATAATAAATTTTGAAAAATCTATGCACTTATGCACGCTCAAAAGACATGAACCTCAAATTATTCTTAGTTAACTTTGACAGGCAAGCCATACAAATAAAAATAAACACGGGAATAGTAATCAATCACGTGAAATATTAGCTAAGACAAACCCACAAAAATTTTAAATTTTGAAAATTTTGCACAATTTTCAATTATAAATCACAACTAAACCATCCCCCTCTTTAAAAATGTGGCAAACTCCTGGTTGCCATAAATATAAAGAAAATAAGCGTAAGGGAGATAAGAAAATATCCCCAAAAAATTGATAGTTGAGCTTCTCCAAAAGCACTTGTGCAAAAATTCCTCGTATTAAACTCGTGAATAGATTGTCTTGAAAGAAAAACCTACAAAAACAAAATAAATAATAAAAGCAACTAACTAATATTTTTGGAATTTTCAATTTTCAATTCTTATTGTATTTTTTTTAAGAAAAAGAAAACGAAAAGTAAAAGATACGATTGTAATCAATTGCGTCGCGCAAGTGCCCGGTGGCACATCGTTCGGGATTTGAAACGGCCGGATTGCGGCTCAACGTTGGAAATGGCTGGATTGCAGCTCATCGAAAGGTTGCCAGACTGCGGCTAACATGGGTCGGATTGCGACCTCGGTCGGTGAAAATGAATTTCGTAAAATTTGGACGGCAGACACGAATAGAGGCAACACGTAGCGGTTAGGTGTTACCGTTAACCATACCACTACGTTCTCTATATTAAGGTAAAAGATCTTCCTCCTTTTCCAGCTAACGGTAGCTATTAGTGGTTGCTACCTATCGTTAGTATGTATCGTTATCCCTGGTTGCTGCGGCTAGCGGTAGGTTCAGTGGTTGATCGTCATTGTTAACGCCTCGAGTGGAACTAGCGGTAAGGCCTTGCGGTAGAGAACTTCCGCTATATAACCGTTAGTTGTCCAGAATGAGCGAATTTATCGTAGTCGCTGCACATCAACACACATATAAACGTACCACGGCAATTGACACAATATTAAAAAGACAAAAACAAAAATAAAATAAAATAAAGAAGAGAAAATGAAAACTAACTATCGCTTGGGTTTCCTCCCAAGAAGCGCAACTTTTAACGTCTTATGCTCGACGTGATTCCACGCGATTAAGTTTTAGCCCGTGGGGGCTCCACCAATTTTTCTTTATCACGATCGCGATTCAGCCCACGTTTCTCGTAGAAAGGTTTGAGTCCATGCTTGTGGACTTGGAATTTAGACTTCTTACTCTCATCGTATAGAGTGGCAACTCCGTACTCATCCATTTTCGTTATCATAAATGGTCCACTCCATTTGTCCTTGAAATTGGTTGGATCAAACTTACAATTGGAATTATATAGCACTAGTTGACCAACCTTGAACTTCTTGTCATAGACCTCGCTCTAATTTTTCTTCTTTGTCGTCCAATCCTTGCTATTGTATGCCTCGCCCTTATTCCTTGCACGTTTGAGATTGTTGTAGGGGGTCAAGGGAAACGTACTCCGCACGAGTTTGTGGTGGTTTCAACTCCACTTTTGGCTTGATCTTAGGTGCGTCACTCTCTTTGCGTAATGCAGCACTACAACCAGAAATTTCATCTATGATTTCTCCTATATCAATTCCCAATAATTCGATCAATTCCTCTCCACTCAAATGCTCCTCATCATCCCCGACGTCAAACTTTTCTATAGTGGTAACGCTTTGGAGGTCATGGACGCAAGAATCGATTAGATCTACAAATGAACACTCATCTCGCATAAATGATGAAGAGGTGTTATGGATGTCTTTAAGTGAAAACGTTACTGACTCGCCTAAGATGGACATGGTCATCATTCCTTTGTTCACATCTATTAAAGTATGAGAGGTAGACATAAATGGTCGACCTAGCATAATAGTATGCTCCGTGCCTTCTTTTGGAACTTCGCCGACATCAAGTATGACGAAATCAACTGGAATTACAATTTTGCCGACTTGAACTAATACATCTTCAACTATCCCAAGCGGTTGTCTAATTGATCGATCCGCCATTTGTAGTCGCATCGTAGTCGGCCTCATTGTTCGAAAGTCAAATTCTTTATATAGTGAGTACGGCATCAAATTGATCCCTGCACCAAGGTCGAGCATTCCACGTGCCGTTTGCCCCTTTCCTAAGGCAATAGTTATGCAAAAACTCCCCGGGTCTTTCTCCTTTTTGGGTAGCGGACCCTTGCATATGACGCTCACCTCTTTGGTTAATTCTACTTGTTGTGTCATCTCCATTCGCCGTTCTCTCGCGACTAACTCCTTGAAAAATTTAACGTATGCGGGCATCGTCTTTATCACATCTAGTAAGGGGAGATTAACGTTCACGTTTTTCAGTAAATTGTACAACTCCATAAACTTCTTGTTTTCTTTCGCGGACGAAGTCGACTTGGAAAGGGAATATGATCATAACTAGTCAAATTCTTTGGATGGTCAGTTGCTGAATTAGTCCTCCTTTTTAACGCTCCCAACACATATGGATTGGTCGATTTATGCATAAGATCGTCCGGTTTGGTTGTATCTTCTTGCGGTTAGGTCTCGGCTTTCTCCGTGCCTTCTTCCTTTTCTAACTCTATGCCATTATCGACCTCCTTTCCACTTCTCAGCACATGAATAGCCGAGGCGTGTTCCGTTTAGCTCGGAAACTTATTTTTCTCCTTCGACAATGTTGCTATAGTCGCGGACAATTATCCTATAATCCTATCTGAATGCTGCTGCCCTTGCTGCACAGCCTTAACAAGCTCATGACCTTGCTGTACAGCCTTGACTAGTTCATCAAACCTTGACTCGAATTTTGCATTGAGATCCATTATTTGCTTATTAACTTGTGAAGTTAATTGCGTGAGTCCTTCTCGATTTCGTACAGTCTCCGCTACTTGATTTTTTTGCCATACTAAAATTTGATCATTTGCTTGCACAGGCGTAGGCACTTGTCCGGGGCCATATGTGAAGTTTGGATGATTGGGAAGACCTGGATGATAAGTATTTCCCGCTGGAGGTTGAGGTTGGAAATTTTGAATAGCTTTGACCTCCGTTTCTTCAACTTTATCAAACAAAGCTGTGCACACGCTCACTAAATGTCATTGTAATCCATATCGTGCACATAACTCAATAGTCTTCTTCGATAATTCCATGTTCGCCATCTTCGCTTTTAGGGCGGCCAACTCCTTGGCCATCTCTTCGAATTCTATGTCTCTCTCGTTTGGCGTCTCGGAGACTTCCTTGGCCATAATTGCTCGTGGTCGAGAATTAGTTTGTCTTGATTTCTCGCTCAACTTCTCAAACAGTTGCTTGGCCTCCGTTGCTGTCAAGTATCCAAGATATCCCCCAGCAGCTACTTCTACGTTATTTTTGTAGGATTCCAAAAGCCCTTCGTAGAAAAGTTGATTTACCATACCCGGAGAGTTGTGATGATGTGGGCAAGCTTGCAATAATGATTTGAAACGTTCCCATGCCTCATGAAGCAACTACCCATCTTGCTGGACAAAGTTGGCTATTTGTCTCCTAATGTGGCCCGTCGTCTGTGCCAAGTAATACTGATTAATGAATTTGTCGCTCACCATGGGCCAGTCGATTAGAGATCTCGGTTCTAGTGAAAGTAGCCAAGATTTGGCTTTGTCCTTCATGCAGCTAGGAAAGCACACCATTTGAAGGTCTTCGTGATGAAGTCCCGGAGATGGGATCCTATTAACTTCGGCATAAAACTCCTTGAGGAAAGTCAATGGATCTTCATTGGCGAGGCCATGAAATGTTGGGAGGTTGTTGATTATGTGAGGTTTCAGCTCGAAGTCTCTCGCGGTCCTACCCAACACAATGACAGAACTATAGGGACCCACTTGAGGAGTCGTGAATTCCTTTGCCTTGGCTCGCGTGCTTCCCGTTGGTGTCTCTCTTGGTTATTAGGCCTTGCGTAGTTTCTATCGTACTCGTTTCTCTCATCGTAGTTGTCATTTGCAAGCCAGTCGTTAATCCGCTCATTGCTATGGTAAGATCTCTCGGAATAGTCGTCCGGAACGTGGTGGTGGCGATTTCTATTTCCTCTTCCTCGCTCTTCATTTTGATACATCATGTTCCGCTGAATATCCTCCCAATTCTCGAGGTTGTACTGGTCCGTCGGGACGAATTGGTTCACTTCCGTAATCGTTTCTTTGTCGCATCGGTGGGTTCCTTGGTGGTTGATCGTTTTTGTTGTTGTGGATAGGATTGTCTAGCCTCAACATTGCTTCTGGAATCGGATGAACAAAAGCAGTCGTGGCAGACGATTCACTTTCGGATACGTGAGGTGGTCTCGCTCGATTGGAACGATAAATGTTGTCGATAAATGGTGCAAGTTCGAGTCTCAGTGATCTTTGACCTTGCATACACTTAACAGCAGATTAAACGTATCGACTATAGAAGATGATTATACAAATAAACGGTAGAAATAAAATGAACAAACATATTTTTGAAAACCTTTGCAATGTTTCCCGGCAACGGCGCCAAAACTTTGATTCAAACTTTTTGTGCCTACTTATAAAAAAGTGTCAAAAGTTTAATAGCTTGCCCGCAAGAGAACGGGGTCGCGCGTAGGTTGGCAAATTGACTCGAGTCGTCTCTCGAGAAACATACAATCGGAATCATGAATTATATGTTTACTTGTTATTGAACAAACTATTCAAGATTCCGATTGTATGTTCCTCGAGAGATGATTCGAGTCAATTTGCCAACCTACGCGCGACCCCGTTCTCTTGCAGGCAAGCTATTGAATTTTTGACATATTTTTATAAGTATGCACAAAAAGCTTGAATCAATGTATTATGTTTGTGAATCATAAGACATTTGGATATAAAAGTGCAACAAAATCAAAATATGCAGATAAACCGGATGATCTGAAAAAATGCAAGGTAGACAACGTAAACCGAGTTGATGATGTGCAGACCGATAATGTGAACGGTACTTTTGACACTGTAGTAACCATTGGCAAGAGGATAGCACAGGGTGACCCATTCGCAGAGGGGTTCGAATCAGTAAATAGCATAGCTCATTCTCCACCACTTAAGATCATTGTCTGCCAATCGAACCAATATTTACCAATGGCAAGTAGAAACATTGGCATGGGCAACATGCATGCTAAACCCGCCAATGCACCTATCCCCAATACTTTCGATTTGAATGCCATACACAAAGAGTTAAATAGCGAGGACACAGATAATGATAACATAGACAACGAGTCAAATAATGATGATAGAGCAAATGAAGGAAACAATGTCAAAATAAGAAATTATGAAGATGATGTAGACAACGAATTTGTCGACGTGGATTTCCCATCACTTAAAACCAAAACATCCTCAGAAATATTGGTTAATGCACAGAAGAAGATGAATCTAAAAAACATAGAAGTAGTAAAGAAGATAGGGTTTGGTGGCCTGCTGCACTTAGATATCAGTGCATTGCCACGAAGAGTGTGTTATTTTTATTTGGGCAATTTTGGTCCTAGAAGTTGTGAGTTACATTTACAAAAGGACATGATAATTCATATTGATCCCATAGATGTCCATGTCATTCTTTGCTTTTGAAGGGGCAGATAATTATAAAAAAAATCAAGACACGAGCATTGGTGACATGGGCGAGTTTCTTTATGAAGAGAAAGAATAAAATTATGCCCAAAGAAATTCCAAAATAGATGGTTGATGAGATTGATGGTGACGTATGGTTCAAGAGCCAATTCTTGAAATTGGTAACATCTTTTCTGATCAAAACTGCACAAAATGGCTATGTGCTTCTGCATATAATGGATAACTTAGATGACATTGGTAACTTGGGGTCCTTGTTCTAAAAAACACAACATTTGCTATAAAAAATTGCTTTGCAGGATAGATCATTGGTAAGTTTATGTATAGAGACCAAATTAGTGGATAATTAGGGATATGTAGAACATTTTTTAAGGTTATTGATATGTTTATTTTGACATCTCGTGAATTTGGGCTTTTCTTAATAGATTCTACTCTCCATTAGGCTGTTTGATATAAGTTATAGTCATAATTATAACATAAATAAGAAAATAGAAGAAATAAAAGAAAAAAGAAAAAGAAAAAATATCACTGAAGCAATTAAAAAAAAACAAAAAAAAAAAACTCGACTACGAGTACTCGATTCCCACTTGTTCTGTATACCAACAAAATATAATTATCTCAACTGAGCATCACATCCCCACATTCATATACTCGGCGTCCATATATTTTGACGCCCACTTTCAAAATGAATAAGTCGCAACCTGCAGCTCGTCTTCTGCCACCTTTTCGATCTCATCCAGGTAAGACCAGTTCACCAATATCCCCAATATCTCTATATCTATAAGAATCTATCAAACATCGATCCCTTGTACTTACCATCAATGCTCCAGTGCATTTTCAAATGCTTCTTCTCTAAGTTCTCGTAAAGCTTCAAAGTGCTTATCGAGTCCAAATCCGAAAAAAAAAATCTATAACTCTCTCTTGGACCATTGTCTTGATAAGCAGGATTGTGATTAATTTCCCCTTAAACCGCCTTTCTTTGTTTTTCTCCTCCAACACTTTATCGGTAGTCATCTCGTCAAGCTAGCACTTGGAGTCCGACATGAAACTGGATTGCTTGTGAGGGCCTATTGTGAATAACCACCATATGCATTCATCTAGATGATTCCATAACCGGGCCATCTTCATGGTATCAGTGTAGAAACCGAAAAGTCTAAGCCTGTAATTCTCTATGACATGTTGTCAAAGAGATAATTGTTCCACACATATTTTTAAAATAAAAAGTTTGTTAAGTACTAAGAGATTACAAATGAAAAAAAAAAGGATAATATAGATATTTGCAGTAAATGGACACAGTAAAAGTAAATTTACCTTTTTAATAGAAGCGTATTTGTCTCAACGGCTGTCGCCGATGGTGGCCGTGCTCCAAAAGTTACGCAGAGATTCTGAGAAGCACCATCAGGAGCGACTCTACGGATTTATCTTTGATGGACATAGTTAGGGTTGTGCTTGTCACGATGGCCGAACCGAACGAAATACATGAAGTAACTAAACATTAACCGAACTAAGACAACATATTATGGCCTTTTCATGTCCTTATTAAAAGTGTCCTTGCTTCCCAATTAGTTCACCTTTTTCATGTCCTACAACCCCATGGTAATGTTGTTCATATACTGGTGATAATCAACATGTCGATTTCCAAAATTATCAAGAAGAGAGATTTTATGATGGTTCTTCAAGAAAAATATTTTCTTACCTTAATCTGAAGCTGCAGAATTTCACATACTGGACAGCCACTTCAAGCATTGTACTAATATCAACCTGTCATAACAAGGAATTGCTATTTCAGTAATCACACAAAACTATCCTTCTCGTTCATTCTAATTACAAAAATAACCCAACGATCTTCTAAAATTACAAATTAACCCCTAGACATTTGCTTCAATTTTACAAATCACACTCTTAAGATTTCCAATCTCTCATTTATTCTCTCTCTTCTTTTCTACAAAAATTATGGCAAGAATTTCATTAGTCACAAAAAATAAAAATAAAAAAAAATTGTTGTCTTAAAAAGAAAATTATTATCTCCGTACCCTTGCATAGAGGCTTTGAGGATCAGTGGCTGAGCCCCGACTGGCTCGTGTTTTCTCGATTAAGTTTAAAGGACCACTTTTCTTTGAGCTTGATGCCAAACTTAGATGATCATGTGAATCATTGGATCATCTTCTGAATACGTGTTGTGATTAATGAAATTAGTGTTGTTGATAATTTCGTCAACAGTCTTTGCACATGATGACTTGAGTTTCACGCTTCTCTTGTTTCTTTGGAGCTGCATTGCATTAATTCATAGAAGAGATGGTAAGACAACCGAGACAATATCGAGGGATAATTAATTGAATAACTAAAAAGAACCCAATTATTTTCAATATTAAAAAAACAAAATACTTACTTCTCTAGGCCTTTTCTTGGACTTTCCTTCCTCGAGAGGCTATTGAATTGGGTTTTCGACCTGTTTTCCAAGGTGAAGATCATTAGTGCCTTGAAAAACATCATCGGACGCTAAACTGTTGTTAGAACTATTTGGCACTTCATTAGGATTTGCAAAACAAGCAATTGGGCCATGAAGGTAGATAACCTTTCACTTTTCAGCATAAGCTAGATCTGATCGTTATAACTATGAAAATAAAGGATAAATTACAGAAAAAAGATGTGAAGATTGTACCGATGACAGTAAATCATCCGATCTTACTATGCCCCTGTCTTGCTGATCCAAGTGATATTCTCCCCAATTTCACCGGCACTAACCGCACGAAAAATAAAAAATATATGAAAAACAACTTATAAGTCCAAAAGTTGGGTTACCAAATAAAGGGGGTACTAACCTCAAAAAAGATTATCGACTTAAAAATGCCTCCAAATATACCACGGCGATCTTACCCTCCGTGAATTTCCTGGCGACCTCCTGGTCCTGCAAAACAGCGCCTCGAACGAGTCGGAGTCCCAACTAGTTAAGACCCTCCAACGTTCAAGTCAATAAACAAAACCAACACACAGTATAGTACTTCTCTCTTAAACACACAGTAATATGACAAAACAATCGTAACTTAAAAATAATAAGAGGCACTCGCCCGTTTATATAAAGATATGAAAGACCTCCCCCAATCTAGGATTACCTTCTATAACCATAATTCTATTCATAATACAATTCTATTACTGGCTTTCAATTGAGACTAAGTTCCCATACATAACAAATCTCTTTAACTCAACAGGTCTGTGCCTTTTATACAACCCACCAAAAGCCATATAACACAACCACCTTAAGCCCACCGGCTTAATATTCATAAATCCCACAATAGAGCTCAAGTATATATCTCAAAACATAAGGGGTCGCGACCCTATATGAGAACTCATTCCCATACTACAGGTCGCTATCCTTCACAAACCAGCTCGCTCACACCTTCAAGGAGGCACACCCTCTCCTAAAAATAAGGTCGCTTACCACAAATAACCTCATTCGACAAATAATATCACATATGGACATTTTGGTCCGCATCAACTAGTCCCCCATGTTCTAGCTGATAATAATATCACATATGGACATTTTGGTCCGCATCAGCTAGTCCCCCATATTCTAACTGATTTATGTATGAAATCAGACAGGACATGTAAAATGAAATTAAACAAGTACAACCATTAAAGATAACAGTAAACACATACACACAAATAACCACGCCTTACCACATCTCGAAACCACATAGCTCGGTTAACCGAGCTATAACATCGATCAACGTACTATCAAATATACCTGCGACCTCCAGAATATCAGCTCGCTGAGTTCACCCACTATCGCAAAATGAGTATCCCACCTGAAACGACCCGCAAGTCCCCCAATCCAAATCCCTAATTATTACAACATATAATTTGTTATTCTCCGACCTGAATTAACACTTAGACTTGGTAATTCCAAAACGTCATCATGAAACAGCCCCAAAGTCAAAGCACGCCTTTCTCTCTCCATTCCATCTCCTTTAAGCCTCATTAAATGCAATCTGCCACTGTACTGAACACGCGTCACTCCCTCATTTTCTCGGAGTATAATAAACCCAGTGGGCCCAAAATAAGTGGCCTAAAATACTTCTGATAGCCCTAATTATTTTTCCCGCTCCTACCTGTCCCATCAGCTTTCCGCCGCCCAACAAAAACCCTTTCATTTCCTCCATTCCACACTTTACACAAAGTACATCTCGCCATTTTAGTTCTGCAACAAAACTCACGCATCCTCAAAACTTTCGGAAAATATCACTGAATTCAGGACCCAACGCAGACCTCAAGAGCACTAAGAATGGGTAAGTCTTCCATCTTTTCTTCATTAATAGTTCTTATTCGCATGTAGTATCTGCATTATGTCTGTAATATTTGCTGAACTTGTTGTATTCTATATGGTGTTCTCTGTACATCTGGATTTACAATCAAAATAGCTTCCTCCAACCCTAATTCCCAAAACTCAATTCCATCACCTGACTCCAACCTTAACGAGAATCCTTACATCCTTCAGAGGAGGCGCAATCAGCCCTCCTCTCCCACTTCTAATTCCCGTAGCGAAACAGAAATCGACACTACCCCCGAAACTTCTTCTCCTATTCCCTCAGCCCTTGCGAACATCCCAGAGGGCATTCCTCTACCAAAACCCAACGTCCCCATAGAATGTGAACACTTTTTAGAAAATCCCGTAACCCTAGCTCGATCCGTAAATATTTCAGACCTAACTCTCTCAACCCCTTCAACCAAATCGACTAAGGATAACTATTGGTTATTGCCAGAACCAGAGGTACTGGAATATTTTCACAACACCCTTAACTTACCCGAGACGGCTCAAATGGTCCTACCCGATATATTACACTTGGACCCCTTATGACCATCCCCCAACCACATACCTCTATTCGACGAGCTGCTCAGAGCTGGATTCAGATTCCCAGCCCATCCATTCTACATCAAAACCTCACTTCTGTACAAAGTCCCCCTTTTACAATTAACTCCCAACTCCATACGATATATGGCGGGCTACCTTATACTATGTAAACATTACAACGCTGAGCCCGACCCCGGATCTTTCCATTTCTGTTTCCAAATAAAATACCAAAGCAACTCCTTTTACCTCGCTGTTTGCTCGGGCAAAGCCCGCTTCTTAACTAATCCCTCAAATAAGGTTCGTGAATGGAGAAAGAATTTTTTCTTTATTCACAATACCGCAAAATGGCCTTTCATAACTAGGCTGTTAAACCATACCCCAAAAAAATCCAATCCTCCCAGCCTTAATCAATCTCCCACTTTATATAAAAAATACTCCGACCAGCTTGCGGCGTGGAGCAAGCGCCCATTTGACGTGGTGCTTCTTACCAGCAAGTCCAAAATCTTCAGATACGTGGGCATTGACTCCCGCCCCCTCGACCCGGACCATGTACTAACTAGATCAGAGTTCGGTAGGTCTTCTTGTATTATAAATGCCACCTTAATCTTCTAACAATTATACTCCACATTAACACTTTGTTCTTGTATAAAGGTGCCTTCTGCGAAGCTTGCCTATCCTCTAGCTCGGTGGAAATTGTGACACAGACCGAGCAACAACCTGAGATCACCTCGGCCCCCCCACCATCAATCAGTGTAGAAAAAATCCTGAACGAAGCTTTCGGAGCAGAAATGAACCCTGAAGCCGAAGACGATCTCGAAGAAAACCAACCGACCTAGAAGACTTCCAAAGGGAAACGACCCATCCGAACTGCTGCTAGGCGACCTGCCTCCCCCACTACAAAACGAAGGCGACTCCGCAAGACCTTCGGCGGCGCTACATCCAGCTCGCCGAACCTAGAAAAAGACCTGGTGAAATGCGAGGATGCGGCTGCCATAAGGATACTCCTCTAGGAGCGCACTCGGACCCAGGTATACTCCTCACCCTACTCTAACTCACAAATTACCCCATATGATAAGTACCAAACTTACACTCTGCCCCCATTTATTGCAAACAACTACACACCTTATTCTCTACAGTGGCTGTCCAGCTCGCAGCTCGCGCGGAAGACAATGAGCTGCAAAAATCCTGTGATGAGCTGACTGCCCAAGCCGAACAGCAAACAAAATAGCTCTCCCTGACACAAGGCGAACTGGACGAAACTCGCAAACGTCTAAATGCACGCAAAGAAGAAAATGGCCTTCTGAAGAGTCAAGTGGCCAGCTTGAGGGATGAGACGACTCGCATGGCCAACGAACTCCGGGAACAAGTCAAAAAGCTGGTGGATGTTGTGCGAACCAAGGAAGAGAAAATCCTGGCAGCTCGCGAGCAGGGCGCTATTGAAGGTCGTGAGCAGGGCATAGTCGAGGGTCGCCGAACCTTTCTAACGAGCGAAGTGGGCCAGAAGTTCGTTGGTTCATATCGGGAGGAGCTGATTAAAGCATTCAGGAAATCGACACTGTACCTCAGCAAGATGAAGGTGGGGAGTAGAGAATGGGTTCGCAATACCCTAAGGATAGTCAAGGAGCAGCTTGTGGACAAGAACGTCACCTATGATCCGGATGTGAAGGCTATCGTCGACCAGATGACCCCCTTCAGCACCTGGAAAGGTGACTTTAAGCAGCCCGTAACTGCCAAATGGTGGCTATCATGCCAAGACCGAGCCATCCTCTCTGCTAATCTTTCAACTGAGCTAGACGCGCCTCCTGAAGACACGCCTGCTGCTGAACCCTCTGCCACTGGACCAAGCACGACAAACCCCTTGCCTTCAATTCCTGAGAAAGCTATTTAAGAAACCTGTATAATCACTCTTATTATTCCTGCAAACATACTTTTATTTTATTCGATATATGTATGACTTAATCCCCTAGCATTTGCAAACCTGCACTTTAATATTTATACGAAACTGCCAACACACCAAAACAGGTCGCACGAGATCCCACCACAATGAGATCATAAGAACAATCAAATCATACTGTATAATAATCCCAAACAGTCAGAAGACTAAAACACAAACGTAAGTCAAGCACTTAGCTTGTACAAAACACTTATTCACAAAATATTGAATCAGAAACATGTAAGTTAAGCATCCAAATCATTCAACCATAAAGAACCAAATAGCTCGTAAAATGTTATTGATTATATTATTCAATTTCTCAAATAACACGCGGGAGAAGTGCCCTCTGGTCCAGAGTTACCTTCTCCCACTGCAAAAACACCACACTTGTCACAAACACAAACTTTCCACAAGCTCGCCTGGTCGGGAGAAGTGCCTTCCGACCTAAAGTTACCTTCTCCCGTACCATAAAAACACAACGTACCATAAACACAGCTTCCCACAAGCTTGCCTAGATTGGGAGAAGTGCCTTCCGGCCCAAAGTTACCTTCTCCCGTACCACAAAAACACAACGTACCACAAACACAGCTTCCCACAAGCTTACCTGGATCAGGAGAAGTGCCTTCCGGCCCAAAGTTACCTTCTCCCGTACCACAAAAACACAACGTACCACAAACACAGCTTCCCACAAGCTCGCCTGGATCGGGAGAAGTGCCTTCCGACCCAAAGTTACCTTCTCCCGTACCACATAACACAACGTATCACAAACACCACTTCCCACAAGCTCGCCTGGATCGGGAGAAGTGCCTTCCGGTCCAAAGTTACCTTCTCCCGTACCACAAAAACACAACGTACCACAAGCTCGCCTGGATCGGGAGAAGTGCCTTCCGGCCCAATGTTACCTTCTCCCGTAGCACAAAACACAACGTATCACAAACACAGCTTCCCACAAGCTCGCCTGGATCAGGAGAAGTGCCTTCCAGCCCAAAGTTACCTTCTCCCGTACCACAAAAACACAACCTACCACAAACACAGCTTCCCACAAGCTCGCCTGGATCGGGAGAAGTGCCTTCCGACCCAAAGTTACCTTCTCCTGTACCAAAAAACACAATCTTTATGCATAATATTTTTTCAGGTGGCAGACGTTCCAGCTTTGAGGCAAAACCTTTCCAGCAGCGTTTTCAAGAATGTATGCTCCTCCTCGCAACACCTTCCTTACTTTGAACGTCCCAATCCAGTTTGGCTCCAACTTCTTTGTCATCTGCAAAGCATCAGCCCTCTTCCACACCAGATCACCGACCTGAAAACAACAGTGCTTAACTCGTTTATTAAAAGCAGCTTGCACCCTCTACTTATAATGTTCGACCCGAGCTGCAGCTTTCTCTCTTATTTCATCAATTGTCTCAATTGCTCCTCTAGCCAGCCTTTCATTTTCTTCCACATTAAAAGTTGTCAACCGCTGCGAACCTCCAACTATTTCTGCTGGAATGACCGCGTCCATCCCATAAACTAAGCTGAACGGCGACTCCCCTGTGGTAGTTCAGGGAGTCATGCGATAAGACCACATAACCGACGCGAGCTCCTCTTCCCAGAGCCCGCCTGCTTTTTACAATCTCAACTTAAGTCCCTGCACAATTATTCGATTAGTAACTTCTACTTGTCCGTTGGTTTATGGGTGCGCCACAGAGGTAAACCGCTGCCTCATCCCCATCTCCTTGCACCACTTTTGAATTTTCCTACCATTAAATTGGGTCCCATTGTCCGACACCAACACCCGGGACACTCCGTATCTGCAAAATATGTTATCAAAAATAAAATCCATTATATGTTGCTCGCTTATCCCCGTGACCGCCTCGGCCTCCACCCATTTCGTAAAGTAATCAATCGCCACCACTAAGTGCTCTTTGTTGCTTGAGGTCTTTGGGAAAGGTCCTACAATATCAATTCACCACTGCGCAAATGGACACGGCGAACTCATAACCATCATATCCTCAGCCAGTATGTGAATAACCAGAGCATGCATCTGACACTTCTTACACGTCTGCACTAGCTCGTTAGCCATAGTTTTCATCCCGGGCCAAAAGAAACCAGCCCGTAACGTTATGCCCATCAATGCCTTTACCTTTGCGTGTTCACCACAATACCCCTCATGTATTTCTTTAAACACTTCCCCCCCACGTCCTACAACTAGATATTTCAGAAAAGGTCCAAAGCGTGACCTTTTATACAGTTCTTCGTTTATCACACAAAAGCGAGCTGCTACTCTGGCCTCCTTTGTTGTTAACCTCTCTGCACCTTCTTTTACTTTACCTAAGACTTCCAAGATAGGTGTACGCCAATCCTCTCCTACGTCAAGTTCCATAACCTCTTTACCTTTTTCCACGCTACTATGCTCCATCTCCATCAATGTAATCATTCGAGTATCACAAGTCCCTAGGGCTCCTGCTATTCGAGCGAGCTGATCAGCACGTACATTATCAGCTCGCGGTAAATGTTCCAGCTTGAATTCATCAAAACGAGCTACCTCTTCGCGTAATTTATTCAGATACACTGCCATTCGCTCCTCTTTAGCTTCAAAAGATCTGTTGAACTGACAAGTTATCAACTGTGAGTCTGTATATGCCCACAACTTTCGCGCCCCCAGATCGCTCTCCATCTTGATACCTTGTAATACAACCTCATATTCTGTTTCGTTATTGGACGCTTTAAATCCTAGCTTAATCGTAAATTCCAGATTCTCCCCCTCCGGACTGGTCAACACAATACCTAGCCCTTCTTCCGATGCCATAGTTGAACCGTCTGTATACAGGGTCCATGATTTTACCTCCTTATCTTCTTCAGCTGGTTTCGCCATTTCTTATAAAAAATCTGCTAATACCTGCGCCTTAATAGCCACCCTTGGCTCATAAATTACATCATACTCACTTAATTCCACAACCCATTTTACTAATCTCCCAGATACATTAGGATTGCCCAAAACCTGTTTGAGGGCTAGGTTGGTACGCACCTTCACCCTGTGACTCAAGAAATAGGGTCTTAACTTCCTCTCTGTACAAACTAACGCAAAACCCCCTTTCTCGAGCTCGGTGTACTTCAACTCAGCCCCGTGCAACATCCTACTAATGTAATAGATAGGCTTTTGCGTGCACGCCTCTTCTGTTATCAACACAGAACTTACGGCAACCTCCCCTACAAATATGTATAAGATCAAATCTTCTACAGGCATAGGTTTAGTCAATAGTGGTATCTCCGCCAAGTATTTCTTTAACTCCTCAAATGCATTCGCAGCTTCCTCTGTCCACTCAAACTTGGATACTTTTCGAAGCACCCTAAAGAATGGGACGCCTCTTTCTGCCGACCTGGAGATAAAATGACTGAGACCTGCCATCCGGCCTGTAAGTACCTGAACATCACGTACTGTGCGAGGATGTGGCATATCCAAAGCAGCTCGCACCTTTTCTGGATTAACTTCAATTCCTCGCTCCGTCACCATTTATCCCCAAAACTTCCCAGACCTTACACCAAACGCACATTTTTTCGGATTGAGCTTCATCCCATACTGCCTCAATATAACGAACATCTTCTTCAAATCTTCCACATGGGATTCAGCTCGCTTGATCTTAACCAGCATGTCATCAACATAAACCTCCATGGTAGACCCCAACACGTCTTTAAACATGTGGTCCACCAACCTCTGATAGGTCGCTCCTGCATTTTTCAAACCAAAAGGCATGGATACAAAACAATACGTACCCGTAGAAGTGATAAAAATCACTTTGGGTTGATCTTGCTTTCCAAGAGGTATTTGGTGATACCCCTGTGAAGCATCCATCATGCTCAATAGCCCGCATCCTGAGGTAGAATCCACCAACTGATTAATTCGCGGCAACGGATAATGATCTTTCGGGCAGGCTTTATTTAGGTCACGAAAATCCACACACATCCTCCACTTCTGAGCAGATTTTGGCACCATCACCACATTGGACAAGTACTCAGGGAATTGAATCTCCCTTATAGGTCCATCTCTCAATAATTTCTGCACTTCCTCTTCAATCACATTATCCAACTCTGGCCCAAAATGTCTCCTCTTTTGCCTTACTGACCTTGCCTCCGGGTCCGCATTTAAATGATGCTGCGCGACCTCCGGTGACACCCCCGTTAATTCTCCATCTCCAAATGCAAATACATCCCAAAACTCTCTCAACAGCCTGATTAGCTCGTCCCTCAACGTCTCAGACATTAGGGTCCCTACCCTTGTGGTATATTCTGGGCGACCTTCCTTTAACGAGATCTCCATCAGCTCTTCATTCGGTTGGACAGAGTTCTCCTGTTCTTTTATTTTCTTTGCATTGAGTATCCCCTCAGGCTGCTCATCGCCCCTCTCACGTTTATTCTCCACCAACCCTCTTCTGACTGCTAGTTGATAACACGATCGGGCGACCTGCAGTTGTGTGATGACTTCACCTACGTTATCATCCACCAGATACTTGATGCTCATGTGATAGGTTGATGTCACCGCCTGGAATGCCTTGAGGGCAGGTCGCCCTAATATAGCATTATAGGCCAACCTTCCCCGGATTATCAAGAACTTCAGGCTCTTCTCCACTCGTGCTTTGTCTCTCCCTAGTATGACCTGGAGCGTCAGCTCGCCTTCAGTATTCACCTGTGCCCCATTAAATGCATATATAGGCGTGTTTACAGACCACACTCTTTTTTCAACCTCCATATGTTTAAGACAGCCCGTATATATGATATTCACCGAGCTTCCATTATCCACAAAAATTCTGCCAACATCATATCCCGCAATCTCAGCCTCAATCACCAGTGCATCATTATGATCTTCCTGCAGCCCACGCCGATCGTTGGGGCCAAAAGAAATGATCGACATCACAATCTGTGATTGTCGACTTACACTAGCGACCTCCCACGTTCCTGAATGAGATGACTTAATATGTCTCTTACGCGCCTTATTGGAATCTCCGTCTGTCGGTCCTACTGAAATCATGTTTATTCTCCCCCTATTCACTCGTGGACCCTCGCGTCCTTGATTTCCCTGCTGTCGCGGCCTCGCAACCTGTGGCTGGGGCGGGCCTCCCTGCGGTGGTGGGGGCAATGGCTGTCTCTGCTCCTTTGGCTCTCTCTCCTTGTAAATCACCTCCTTTAAATGCCCTGCTTTTATAAGTTTCTCTATCTCCTCCTTGAGGTGCCTGCAATGTTCAGTAAAATGTCCATAATTGTTATGAAGCCGACAAAAAAGTTTAGTCCTGGGATTTGTGGGGATCGGCGTATTATCCTCTGGCCATTTTATAGCATCGGGTACCAGACGCTCCGTAATGCCAAACACCTTAGCTCACGGATACATTAGTGGTGTGTAATCCTCCTCCCTCCAATTTCGCACACTCTGCTCCGAGCTTTTATCAATCGCAGAGCTCGGGCTCAGAAGTCCACGCACTACTCGTCTCGGTTCTCTCTGCGACTCCCTTCTAGATCCACTATCCCCCATATCTACGACCTCCTTGCCGAAACGTGCTCGGTGTTCTTCTTCAACCTCCTCCACCTGTATATACTTATGACATCTTGCCAGAACTTCGTCATAGGTCCGTGCTTCCTTCTTGACCAGTGATTTACGTAAATCCTCTCTTCTCAATCCTTGATGTAAAGCTCCAGCCTTCATCTCATCAGTCGCAGCGGGTACCTTTAGAGTAGCACTAGTGAACCTGTTAATATATTACTTAAGTGTTTCGTTAGGTCGCTGTACCATGGTAAAGAGTGACTGTGCCATTTTCGTACTATGCCTCACGCTAGAAAAATGCTTCACGAAAGTAGCTCGCAACACCTGATAACTAGTAATCCTTCCCCGCGGGAGCTGGTAAAACCAATTTTGTGCCATTCCTCTCAAGGTGGATACAAAGGCCCGACACGCCACAGCATCTGTATAATTACGCAACATCCTTGCATTTTCGAAGAGCTGTAAGTGTTCAGTTGGACCCGTCACTCCCCGATACTGAAACTCCAAGTCCTTATACCCCCGGGGCACGACAGCCCGCAATATATCTTCTGAAAAGGGGTGCCCCTCATCCTCATCAAGAGTTTCTCCTTCTACTCGCTTCTGTAGTTTCAGCATAGCTTCCTGCAATTCTCTAAAGGCCTTACCCTTCTTTCGTTATCCCTGCCATGACTTTTTCGGGTTTTATCCCGAGACTCACCATCCGTTTCTGAGGTCTGGGTTTCGCTTTCACTGGTGTGTTTGTCATGTCGGCGACCTGATCGCCTGTACTGCCCTCGTCTCACCTTTACTCCCTTTTCTCTGCGCTTGTGCGTTGTAGACACGGTAGAGCTAGACGTGTCTACGTGCTTGCGTTTACTTTGTTCCTTCTTTCCGCGAGAATCTCTCCTTGCTGAAGATCCTTTGTTTTGTTTTGCCTCCCTGGTTATCGACTTTTCCTCCTTCTCATTATTGAGTTTGTCCCTCCTCTCTTTCCGAGTACCCAACTCGCCTGTCAGATATCTATGCAATTCTTCCTATTTCTCCCAAGGCAAGAAACCCATAAGCCCTTCTAAGAATCCTTTATCGACCTGACAGGGTTTGTTCTTGGGTAAGTTCTTCCACTCTTCTGTCCCGAAGTGGATCGTCTTTTGTGCTACTACATCCGGTGTCTTCAAAATGTTCACTTGTTCCTTCCCTGCCCGACGCTTTGGAGAGGGCGGCGGTGTGCCATTCAAGCCTTGGAATGCTGGATCCACCTGTGGAGGTGTCCACCCTCCTTTTGTCACATCTTCCTCATCGATGCCCACCATACCGGTCTTCTTTTTCTGCTTGTCCGACTTAGAACCGTAGTGCAAAGTTTTGGGTATTATATTATCCTTCATATTTGTTTCTTGAGATTTCTCACGCCTTTCGCTCAAGGACTCGATGTCTCTCTTTCCCACAGACGGCGCTAATTTGATAAGTCCAAAAAGTTGGGCTACCAAATAAAGGGGGTACTAACCTCAAAAGAGATCAGCGACCTAAAAATGCCTCCAAGTATGCCACGGCGACCTTCCGAACCCTCCGTGAATTTCCTGGCGACCTCCTGGTCCTGCAAAACAGCGCCTCGAACGAGTCGGAGTCCCAACCTATTAAGACCCTCTGACGTTCAAGTCAATACACGAAACCAATACACAATACTTCTCTCTTCAACACACAGTAATATGACAAAACAATCGTAACTTAAAAATAATGAGAGGCACTCGCCCCTTTATATAAAGATATGAAAGATCTCCCTCAATCTAGGATTACCTTCTATAACCATAATTCTATTCATAATACAATTCTATTACTGGCTTTTAATTGAGACTCTCCCCGTATGTTAAGTTCTCATACATAACAAATCTCTTTAACTCAACAGGCCTGGGCCTTTTAAACAGCCCACCAAAATCCATATAACACAACCACCTTAAGCCCACCGGCTTAACATTCATAAATCCCACAGTCGAGCTCAAGTATACAGCTCAAAACATAAGGGGTCGCGACCCTATATGAGAACTCATCCCCATACTACAGGTCGCTACCCTTCACAAACCAGCTCGCTCACACCTTCAAGGACATAATACAGCTCTCCCATCTTTCAGGAGGCACACCCTCTCCTAGAAATGAGGTCACTTACCACAAATAACCTCATTCGACAAATAATATCACATATGGACATTTTGGTCCGCATCAACAACTAAAAAAAATGGAGAAAACAGAGGTATCAACTTATAGGAATGAATGAAGAAGAGCACAATGATAACAGTGAGAAGACAACTCCAATATTCATTGAGCGAATGCAGAGATTTAGAATTGCAAAGGGAAAAAGGAAACCGCAAAA
The DNA here is from genome assembly GCA_014905375.1 of Phtheirospermum japonicum. Taxonomy (NCBI): domain Eukaryota; kingdom Viridiplantae; phylum Streptophyta; class Magnoliopsida; order Lamiales; family Orobanchaceae; genus Phtheirospermum; species Phtheirospermum japonicum. Next base: position 244,819 of record BMAC01001102.1, read on the forward strand.
TAAAAATAATAACGCCAAAAACAGAAAGACAAGAGAAAATACTGGATTATATTCATTAATTAATGATTTCTAATTACTTCCATTAATTGACAGAAATAGAGGGAGATGAAGAAGAAGAGATAATGAGAAGACGATAAGTACCATCTGACTCATCGGAGGAGGCGATGGAGAGACTTCGACAGCTTTTGGAGAAGAGATCTAAAGGATCGTTGGAGGAAATAGGAGCTCCATTGAGGCTGAGGCCTTAGCGGTGGTTGAGCGGAGCATTGCGGCCTGCACCAGTGATAGATTCTCTCAAGGTGCGATTCAGCATATTTGAGAGGTGACGAGGTGCCGACGAGTGTTGGAAGTGTTGGAAAAATGACGGAGAGGTGAATTAGAGTTCGTCGGATGAGACACGGATCAACGGATTAAACAACTTCCTTGCCAAGACGAGGATCGGTGACATGGCAGACTGTGGATTTTACGGCGGTTCTAATGGAACCGCCGTGAAATGTCATCTCATTCACGACGATTCTAAAGGAACCGATGCTAAATCCAGCGAACTGAACTAAATAAAGGTGGTTCTTAAGGAACCGATGTTAATTAGTTCAGTTTAACATCAGTTCTAAGACAACCGCCGTAAAATGTAGGATTCTACGGCGGTTTTAAGAGAAGCTCCGATTAAATTATGGATTTAACATCGGTTTTCTAGAAAACCGCCGTAAAAGCATATTTAACGGCGGTTCCAGAACTGCCGTGGATGAGGCGTCGTGGAATGCAGATTCTGCAGTAGTGAACCCACCCTTATTTGTGAACCTAGAGATTAATCTACACCATAAATTCATTTACTTGATTGAAATTCTATGCCTTTCATAGTATGTGAATAGTGCTTTGAAATTATGTTTGTAGTGCTTTTGGATTAAGTTTGCAGTGATTTTATATGTTTATATTGGTGCCTTTGTTTCATTGAACTGTTATTGTGTATAGTGCTTCAGGCCATCTCCAGCAGTCTGCACTATTTTACAGCAGAATCTGCACTAAAATAGTGCAAAATCAGCACAACAACTCCAGCAGTTTGCACAAAACTTTGCACTAAAAAGGAATATTCCAGTATATTCATTAATATTTCAGTCTTTTTAATATTTTTACTATTTATATTATTATTATTATTATTATTATTATATTACATTAAATTAAAACAATATATATATTACATAAAAAAGATAACATATAAAAAATATATATATATATATATATATATATATATATATATATATATTACATTAAATATATATTACATAAAATTAAAAAATATATATATTACATAAAAAAGATAACATAAAAATGATATATATATATATATATATATATATTATATATATATATATATTACATTAAATTAAAAAAAAATATATTACATAAAAAAAGATATAAATATAAATATTACATTAAATTAAAAAAAATAAAAAAAATAAAATAACGCAGAAACAGTGCAGCGCTATAATTGGCGATGCACTGTATTTATTCTCTATAATACCGCAACATTTGACGCACTGCTGGAGCACCTTTTCATCTCCAAAATAACGCCCAACGCTATTTTAATGCGTTGCTGGAGATGGCCTCAGAGTATGTGAACAGGGCTGTGGAATTATGTTTGTAGTGCTTTAGGATTATATTTGTAGCACTTTCGGATTACGTTTGCAGTGCTTTCATATGACTATAATGGTGCCTCTGTTTGATTGAACTATTGTTGTGAACCACGAGGGTTTTGTTGATTGTGTTTGGCAATGATATAGTACTTAGTAATCATGTGTATATTTCTCAGATTATGTGCAGAGTGCTTACAAACTATGTTTGTAATGCTTTCAAATTATTTATTTTACAATTACTTCATACTATCCTATATAATGCTTTTGAAGTATGACAAAGGTGCTTTCGAAAGTTTATGTAAAGTATATTTTTAATATGGGTGTGTATTTTCAGTTCTTATGAAGTTATGTTTCTTGTACTTTTAATCATGTTTGATAGTGCTTTCGAATTATATATTTTAAAATGAATTCAAAGTAAGTTACAGTGCATTCAGTTATGTTTGTGGTGCTTTTGAAGTATTTATTTTACAATGACTTCAAGTCTTGATTTTATGCTTTTGAAATATGACTATAGAGCTTTCAAAAGGTCGTGTAAGTTTATTTTTATTTTTTTGAATATAGGCATGTATTTTCAGCTCTTATGATGTGTATACTGCTCTCAGATTATGTGTACAGTGCTTTAAAATTTCATTTGCGATGCTTTTAAGTATTTTGAATGGTTTTAAAGTTAGTATTTTACAGTGTTTTTAAATGATGAGTGCGTTCTTGTTGGCTTATCAATTTTTATTGTTATTTATTATGTTTGTGAATCATAAGACATTTCGATATAAAGGTGCAACACAATCAAAATATGCAGATAAACCGGATGATCTGAAAAAATGCAAGGTAGACAACGTAAACTGAGTTGATGATGCGTAGACCGGTAATGTGAACATTACTTTTGACACTGTAGTAACCATTGGCAAGAGGACAAAACAGAGTGACTCGTTCGCAGAGGGGTTCGCATCAATACATAATACAACTCATTCTCCACCACTTATGTTCATTGTCTGCCAATCGAACTAATATTTACCGGTGGAAAGCAGAAACATTCGCATGGGCAACATGCGTGCTAAACCCGCCAACGCACCTAACCCTAATACTTTCAATTTGAATGACGTATACAATGAGTTAGATAGGTAGGACAAAGATAATGATGACATAGACAACGAGTCAAATAATGACAACATAGCAAATGAAGGAAAGAACGCCAAAATAAGCAATGATGAAGATGATGTAGACAACGAATTGGTCGACGAACGTCCTCAAATATATTGGTTAATGCACAGAAGAAGCTGAATCCAAAAAAGATAAAAAGCAGTAAAGAAGATAGAGTTTGGTGGCCTGCTGCACTTAGATATTAATGCATTGCCACGAAGAGTGTGTTATATATATTTAGATTTGGGTAATTTTTGTCCAAAAAGCTTTGAGTTACATTTTCAAAATGTCAAGATAATTCATAGTGATCCCAGAGGTGTCCATGTCATTATTTGCTTTCGAGAGGGAAAATAAGTATACGGAAAAAATCAAGACACGAACATTCGACATTGCTGGTGACATGGGCGAGTTTCATTATGAAGAGAAAGAATAAGATTTTGCCCAAAAGAAATTGAAAAATAGATGGTTGATGAGATTGACGGTGACGTATGGTTCAAGATCCAATTCTCGAAAATGGTAACATCTTGTTTAATCGAAATTGCACAAATTGGCTACGTGCTTCCGTATATAATGGATAACTCAGATGACATTGATAATGTGGGGTCCTTGTCATGAAAAATACAATATTTTCTATAAAATAAAATTGCTTTGCAGGATAGGTCTTCGGTAAGTTTATGTATAGAGAACATATTAGTGGATAATTAGGGATATGGAGAACATCTTTTAAGGGTATTGATATGTTTATTTTGACATCTCGTAAATCTTCTATGGTAATAAGCGTGTCATCTACTATATCAATTCTCTTGTTATTAGGGCATGAGGAATTGGTGAAAAAGTGGTTAGATAATGGTGTCATATGGTGTGTGGCTCTGGAATCAAATATCCAGAATAGAGTAGAGGGTTATTTTGAGGCATTTAATCCAAATGAAAATGGAAACACATCTGAAAGTGCCAAAGTGCAAGTACCTGTTAAGACCATTTAATCCAAATGAAAATGGAAACACATCTGAAAGTGCCAAAGTGCAAGTACCTGTTTAAGACCTGTGTAATATTGTAATTCCTTCTAAATTTTCTATAATTGTTTTCCTGAATTTTATGTATATTTTTTGTATGTAATTTTGAGTAAGAGGGGGAGAAAACTTGAGTGAGAAGATAGACTAGGAATTGTAATGCTTGCTTGATTTCTTTTCCTTATTTTCCAGTACATAAATATCAAAAGGGGGGGGGGGGGGGGGAGGGGAACCAAAAGCATCTAAGCTTGATCCACCAAATAAGGGGAAAACTACCAATTAACAAAAAACACCTGTCTTTCTAAATTAAAATATAAAAACCAGCCTAACCGCCTCAGCATCCACCACGTGTCCCCTTATTTTCTCATTTGTTACCCGGCCCATCACCCAAATTAAACCTTGACTCGTGCCTTTTAATTATCATTTCGCCCTTATCAAAATCGGTACCAGAATTCTTCAACCTTAATTCCCCTCTTTTCCCCTCCGGCGACGGCGAAACCGTTCCAATCATGACAATACCACCCCCGTTTTGAGATCCTTGTCTCAAATGATCAAACTTGGGAAATCTCTTGCGCGGGTACTTCTCATCCTCTCATGTTGATTTCTCAATTTCGCTGTTGCACCATTTAATTAGGAACTGTTGCACTTCCTCCCTTTTTATGTACTAATCGTCGGCCAATAGTTTCTTCAGGTTCAACCAAAAACTCACTATCTTCATTCATTTCAGGGAGCCCAGATCCAGGAGATGGAATTACGGTGGGTCTAAGCTTCCTCTTCAGGAGTGAGACATGGAATACAAGGTGGATCTTAGCCCCTTCTGCCAACTGTAAACGGTAAGCAACCTCCCCTATCTTTTCAATAATTTGGTATGGCCCATAAAAACTTGCTGATAATTTTAAGTTCTTTCGGAGTACAACAAAATTTTGTCTAAAAGGTTGTAGCTTCAGATACACCCACTCCCCAACTTCAAAATGCATCTCCTTTCTCCCCTTGTCTGCGAAAAATTTCATCCTTTGTTGAGCTTTTTGTAGATTTTGTTTGAGGTCATGAAGTAGTTGCTGTCTCTGTGTAATAAATTCTGCTGTGTCCTGGTGTTGTGTGTTAATGTGGTGTTCCAAGAAGGTAGATGGGGGGTGATAACCAGAAAGTGCTTGAAAAGGGGTAGTCTTGAGACTGGTATGATAGTTAGTATTGTACCAGTATTCTGCCAATGATAACCATTTAATCCAGGTCCTAGGATTCTTTTGCACCATACATCTTAGGTAATTCTCTGGACACTGATTCAATCTCTCAGTTTTCCCATCTGTTTGTGGATGGTAAGCTGAGGTGAAATCTAGGTTAGTACCTGTTGCCTTAAAAAACTCCTTCCAGAATTGACTTGTGAAAACCTTGTCCCTGTCAATGACTATATGTAGGGGTTGCCCATGTAGTTTATAAATGAAGTCCAAGAATAACTTAGCCACAGTGGTAGCTGTAAAAGGGTATGCCAATGATATGAAATGGCCATAATTAGTGAGTCTGTCCACTACCACTAGGATTAAATCCTTGCCCATTGATTTAGGAAGTCCTTCAACAAAGTCCATAGAAATGTGAGTCCAATCCTGGTTAGGAATGGGTAGGGGCTTCAATAGACCTGAGTAGGTACCATTCAGATTTGCTCTTAGCACACACCTCACAGTGTTTAACCCAGGTTTCAACTTCCTTCTTTAGCATATTCTAATAAAAAACCCTACTAACTCTCTTGTAGGTGCCCAAAATCCCAGAGTGTCCTCCATATGCTGAGTTATGCATCTCATTGAGTATGGTGCCCAGTTGAGAATTGTTCCCCACCCTTATTCTTCCCTTGAACTTGATGATTTCCCCTTGTAGTTCAATTTCTGGGTATCACTGTGGATCCATTGACTTTGCCACCAAGATTTTGGTAAAGAAAGTATCCCCTTCATAACTGTCTGCCACCTGCACCCAAGATGGAGTGACATATGATATAGCTCCATTAAACACCTCAGGGCGTTCCTTTCTGGATAGGGCATCATCAACCTTATTCTCCGACCCCTTCTTATACTGTATCTCATAAGTAAACCCTAATAATTTTGTTATCCATTTTTGCTGCATTGGTTTCATGATCCTTTGATCCAATAATTGCTTTAAAGCTTGGTGGTCAGTTTTGATAATGAACTTGTACCCCTATAAATAATGCTTCCACTTCTGAATGGCCATAAGTACAACCATAAATTCTTTTTCATATATGGATAACCCTTGGTTCTTCAAACATAAAGCCTTGCTCATATAGGCTATAGGTCTACCCTCCTGCATTAGAACAACACCCAAACCAGTGCCACTAGCATCTGTTTCTAAGATAAAAGGTTTTGAAAAGTCTGGGAGGGCTAAGACAGGAGCAGTCACCATAGCCTCCTTTAATCTGTTGAAGGCTGCCTCAACCTCATCTGACCACAGGACCCCACCTTTCTTGAGTAAGTTTGTCAATGGCTTAATCATCAACCCATACCCCTGTATAAACCTTCTATAATACCCTGCGAGACCCTAAAACCCCCTGAGTTGTTTAAGAGTAGTGGGGATAGGACAATTTATTATGCTAGTGATTTTACTAGGGTTAGTAGCAACTCCTTCCTTAGAAATTATATGACCTAGGTATTCTATCTGTCCTTGCCCAAATTGGCATTTGCTCTTCTTTGCAAATAGTGAATGCTTCCTGAGTAAGAGCAAAACTGACCTCACATCCTCATAATGATCCTCACTGGTCTTACTGTAGATGAGAATATCATCAAAGAAGACTAGTACTGACTTCCTCAACATAGGTTGAGAAACTTGATTCGTCAATGATTGAAAAGTGGTCAGGGCATTGCATAGCCCAAAAGGCATTACCAAAAATTCAAACTGCCCATTGAGTGTGTTAAAAGCTATCAGATACATTTCCTCTGGTCTCATTAAAATTTGAAAATACCCTGACCTCAAATCAATTTTTGAAAAGTGTTCAGCACCTTGTAGTTCATCCAACAGCTCATCAATCACAGGAATAGGATAATCATGTTTGATGGTCAGGCTATTAAGGTACCTGTAGTCTACACACATCCTCCGTGTAGCATCTTTTTTCTTAACTAGGAGCACTGGTGATGCAAATGGGCTGCTGCTATGTTGAATAACCCCTGAATCTAGCAGTTCCTTCAGTATCCTCTCAATCTCATTCTCTGGTTGTGGGAAACCCTGTAGGGGTATTGGTGCTTAGGATTTCTACCCTCCTTTAACACAATGCTGTGTTCAACCCCTCTAACTAGTGGGAGTCCCTTGTGTTCTTCAAAAAAGTCTTGAAATTCCAATAGTAATTCCGCCATCTTGTCATTGTTGTGTTCAGTCTTAGGTTTGACCTTAACCCAATACATTTCTTCAATCTGAGTGGGCACCTCTTGGTGAACCATTTTGCAAAGGGTAGGGCCAGAAATCAATTGACACTCAGCTGGGGAAGAAATAGCCTAGATTTTTACCTTTTTTTTACCAAGATAGTGACAGTGAATGTCATCTTGTCATAATCAAATTCAATGGGAGTGCAAGATTTCAGCCAATCCCCTCACAATATCAAATCATAACCATCAGTAGCTAGAACCCTAGGTGAGAAAGTGAAAGAGTGGACCTTCATTTTCCAATTGAACTCTACAACCTTATCAGAACTGTCATCCTTTGCCCATTAGCAACCTTAACCAAAATAGGTCTGACCCTTTCTAAAGTGCAGCCCAGCTTCTTAGCAGTAGATTCCTCTATAAAACTCAGAGTGCTCCATGTATCAATCAATATATGCAACTTCTCTCCCCTTACAGAACCATTCAGTCTCATAGTAGTGACTCCACCTTCCCCTAATATAGATTCAATGTCATTTGGATTTCCTCCATTGAATCAGTACCCTCCTGCTCCTCTATCTCATTGTGCATGTTATGTAGATCCTCCTCCTCAGTCATAATCATATAAGAAATCATGTTCTTACATCTGTGCCCACTTGAAAATGGTTCATCACAATTATAGCAAAGCCCCTTTTCTCTCCTAGTTGCCATTTCAGAAGTAGTTAGGAGCTTGAATGGTGGTTTAATATTATTCTGGATTGGTCTAGGTACAGTACTCATCTCATTTCTCCTCAGGTTGAAAGATGAAACAGGTTTGGCTGTATTCCTGAACTTCTTTGACAATTCCTCCAGGGTAAGTAGATGTCTATGTCCTATCTCAATAGATTGTTGCAAGGTTGTCGGCTCAAACATGTGCATAAATGCATGCAACTCCTCACTCAGCCCATTAATGAAACTGGCTATGAAATAGTCTTCAGAATAGGCACTATTGTTCAAGAGTAGCATACAGGCTCTTAACTCTTCAAACTTATCCACATATTCCACATAAGAGTGTGTGTGTCTCAACTTGTTAAATTAAGCAATTATTTTTGACTCTTTCAACTCTTCAAATCTGGCTGAAACAATTTCTAAAAACTGGGACCAGGATAGATCTAATTGCTTCATGGAAAATTGTTGATACCAAAGTGCAGCGTTTCGTTCAAAATGCATAGAGGCTAGGGTTACCTTTTGGGAGTTAGGTATGCTGGGAATTAACTTGAAATATCCTTGGCACTTTAACATCCAAGACCTGGGTTGGAAACCATCAAATCTGGGAAAGTCAAGCTTGGGTAGTGGACTGGTGATATGGGTAGATGATTGATCCTGGATCATTCTGTTGCCTGCTGATTGTTGCCTAGGATTAGTTCTGGCTAAGGACCATTCAGGGCCTGGACCACCCAGGATTGATCCTTCATCTGTCTGTTTGTTCCCCTTGTCAAGATTGAGTAACTGCAGTTGAATAGATGCTAGGGTTTGAGAAAGATGATCAAATTTGCTTGTCATGTCATTATTAATACTAGAGATCTATTCTTGTATTTTCATTTCAGTAGCTTCTCTTTTTGTAGCTTCAGTTTGAAGAATCTGATCCAAACATTTCTAGGCTTCCTGCAGGTCCTTGAATCTAGTAGTTTCTGCCATGGTGGAGGATCAAAGGCTCTGAGTACCAATTGTTAAGATATGTGTAATATTGTAATTCTTCTGGATTTTCTGTACTAATTCGTATGTAATTGTGAGGAAGAGGGGGAGAAACTTGAGGGATAAGAGAGACTAGAAAATGTAATGCTTGCTTGATTTCTTTTCCTTACTTCCCAGTACATAAATATCATAAGGGGGGACCAAAAGCATCTAAGCTTGATGCACAAAATAAAGGGAAAACTACCAATTAAAAAATAACACTTGTCTTGCTAAATTAAAATATAAAAACCAGCCAAACAGCCTCAACATCCGCCACATGTCCCCTTCTTTTCTCATTCGGTACCCGGCCCGTCACCCAAATTAAACCCTGACCCATGCCTTTTAATTATCATTTTGCCCTTATCAAAATCGGTACCAGAATTCTTCAACCTTAATTCCCCTCTTTTCCCCTCCGACGACGGCAAAACCATTCCAATCATGACAGTACCTGATGGTTTTTCCAGGTTTCTAAGGAAACTACTCACTGTTTCTATCTCTTCCTAATAAAGGTTACTAATATCCAACCTTGCTTTCTTCATTTTGTCTATCTATGACAACATTTTCCCCTCCATGTTTCTTTGAAGGTCCCTTTTTAACCCATTCATGACTATGAGGTTTTCCATGTAACTTCCAAAACCTCTCTCAGGTGTGTTTTTTCTTGTGGGAATAAAAGCACCACAATTGCTGATTCCTCTTTTCTACACTACCCGAACCACCTTTAATTCGCTCAGCTGCCATGGCTACGTTCTCATCTTTATTATGCTCATCCACCACATCTAAAATATCAATATTTTGGTTAACCAACATCAAGATTCTCTTGCTTTCTTCTTCTCGAACAATAGCCACCACTTTGTTAAAACATGGAAATTTCTTGTTTTCCAAATTTTTGAACTCTTATTTAATCAAACTCGGGATTGAAGCCAACGAGAATGTCGTACACTCTGTATTTCTCAATAAGTTGCTTGAGAATCATTACATCATCATAAAATTTATTCTTTATCACTCAATAATGATCCAGTTCCAGCCACAAAGTCTTTAAATGATTAACATATTTGGTAACAGTCTTATTTCTCTGCTTGGCGGTTACTGTTTTCACCTTCACTTCATAAACCTGAGCCACATACCCGGCTTTACAATATATCTGCTCTGCTGCATCCCTAACTGAATCGAACTTTTTCACTTTGAAGTAAAAAGCTCGTCCGCAAGAGAACGAAACTATTGTAGGCGATAAGCTGACTCGAGTCGAATCACAAGGAAGACTAATCAGAAACTATTTTGGTGTTCGATTTTACGTACGTAGACACGAAAATAAGAACTAAACTAAACACTCGATCAAATAAGGTTTGGGGGTTTCTACATCTATGAGCATAAAGATTGAAAGCTTTAAAAACGATTATGAAGACGAGGGTTCTAGTGCATAAAATCATCTCCACGATCGGGGTTGTCAATCCCGATGGTTCTAAATGATCCTAGACACTAGAACGATAAATCTAGCAAACAGACATAAACATAATCAACAATATAACCTCAACAAGCATTTACACCAAAGCATGAACATAAGCGTTAATAAAAACGAGCCTCAAGCATAAACAAGTTTGTAATGAGAAAATACATAAGCATCGAAACACTAATCTACAAGAATCACAACTTAACTATTGAAGCAAATAAACATAAACTAAAAACGAAAAAGACGGAAAAAGGATTACAACTAAATTAACGAAACCAAAGTACATAGCAACATCAAAGTAAAGGATAACTTAAGCCAAATATAGAAAGCAATTAAACAGAGTTTAGGAACACTTATGATCTTAAGAAATCAGCAGCACTCCACTGATCTTCAACGACAAGAAACGAACTCGAACGTCGAACGACATAGAAACGATGAAACTACAAATTATTAAACGCTAATTTTGCATGAATTGAACGGGGCATGAACCGAGGGTTCTCTACATTATTCTGACCTTTCCCCCTCGTCTCAGCACTCTAAAATGAAGAAAACCACCGGCCTTTTATAGATTTTCTGAAAATAACCGCTCAAACTGCTGAAGCGTCGATAGTTCGTCGACGGTGTGTCGATCGACGCGGGCGCAGGCTGCTCGCGTCGACCAGGAAATGCGTCGATCGATGGAGCTAGGATCGACGCAACTACAAGTGTGCATCGACCAAGCGTCGATCGACGTGGGCGCAGGTTGCAGGCGTCGGCAGCTAGTGTCGGCATGACTCGGACACTGGGTTACCCAGTGTCAGCTCAGTACATTGCTCGTCCAATCTTCGTTGTCTCGAGATATAACACTAAAATAAAGCAAAATTAAATTATTTCATATAAAATAAAGTAAAAACACATTAAACACCAAACGAGACGAAAAACATTAAAAGGAAGAAAAACGATAAAAAGATAAACCTAAACACCCTAAAAGCACACAACATACGATGCAAAAACACATGAAAATCACATACAAATATGTACAAATCAACTCCCCCACACTTAGCTTTTTGCTTGTCCTCAATCAAAATCTAATCTAGACGTAGACAAGGAAAAGCTAATTACCCGATGACTTAATTACTAATGCATCTATATGATTCAAGAAGTTAATGCATTAGATCGACTAAAAACTCAACTAAAAGGACGACACGATAACGTTGAGATAAGAGATTTTGACTAGCTTTCGGACACCTAAAAGTAACGAGTTGACCTCCATGTACGTCACCCATCCATGCCTCGGCCAAAGTCTATCCCTGCTCAAAGCGCCAAGTCGTCACCCGACTAGCCCAGTTATCAATACACCTCTTTAACAATATAATCTAAGAAATAAAAAATAAAAATAAGAACTCAACTTGTACAAGGTTTTCTCTTCTTGTACTTATTCTTTCTTTTCCTTTTTCTTTTTCTTTTTATTTTCTTTCTCTCTCTCTCTGTTTTTTTTCATAGGTACCCATAAAGATGAGGTACAAAACGAGATGAGGTACAAAACGAGTATAATATACATACATCAAAAGCGAGAGTTCATTGACTCCGATCTTACGTTGCTAAGTGCAACTGATAACATTCTTCAATAACGCACGTGGAGTTTTAACGTCTCCAAAATAAAAAGAAAAAAATTACATAAAATCCTATAGAGGTTAACTGAAAACGGGGCTAGTAAAGAGTATTCGACTCTTTGGAATGAAACAAGAATAGAATAGAGGACAAAACACTTCATAGACTATTTACACTTCATTCCCCACAATTACTCTATTGTTCGAACGAAAGTCTAAATATCCTAACCAAAGCATCTAACCACTTCACTTCCTCAAGGTTCCAGTCAATATCAATACACACAACTCAAATCAATCCACAAGCAAGCATACAAATATTTACTAACCAAAACAAGGACAAGACCCCCCCACACTTAAACCATACAATGTCCACATTGTATAATACAAAAAATTAAGCTAAGTATGGTAAAAGGTAAGAGAAAGAGAGATACATCCATGAAATCGCGCTTGTGGTGACGAGTCGAGCATCTAAGTCCATCCAACGGGTTTAAACAACAAAGGGGAACTGAACAAAAAGACATAATAACACACAAAAATATATAAAAAGTTAAGGGGCTTGGGTTGCCTCCCAAGAAGCGCTTTATTTAATGTCTCTAGCTTGACGACGTCCACGGTCATTGTCATCCCAGATCCAAAAATAGATGACGATCGTGCCACGCCTTGGTATTCTCCAAGAGCAAGAATTGGCGATGATAATCACCAAGGCGGACACAAAAACCACGTCCCGGGATGCAAACGGGCTCCTTCTCAACTTTCTCTTCAAACACCTCCTTCTCATGTTCGTACAAAGCGTCAAGCAACACGACATGAGGTTCAATAAATTCACCCGAAGGCAACTCTCCCATACAGTCTTGTATAACATCCTCAAAAAGCATGGGAGAGACAATGCCAACTTCCACCTCCTTCTTCTCACCCACAAATTTTACATATTCGCACACCTCGTTCAAAATATCATCAACGCTAGAATTGCCATCAACAAAGGTGGAATTTTTCATATCAAAGAAAGGCAACTCCTCATGACAAGGTTGGTCTAGCTCGTACACCTTGTTGTCAAATTGCTCTAATTGAATATCGAGGCGTTCTATGCGTTCATCCATACATTCTATGCGTTCATCCATACATCGAGTCACTTCCACAATCTCGGCTAAAAGATCTTGAGAAATAGTGACGGAATGATCGCCGATCGAAATATACGCATTAGATGTGAGTGGAGTGTAAACGTCGTAGCTCGAAGAATGGAAATCTTGAAACGTAGGAGCATACGAGTTCACGTTCGGATAAGGCGGGGCAAATTGAGCATAAGAATCGTCAAGACCCGAATCATAATACCCACGAGACGGTGCATAAGAATCCATTCTCGGATTACATCAATATGAAGGACATGGGCCGGGATAGTCTTGACCGCTCAGAGCATACGGGTCATAATACGATGGAGGGACTCGACAATCGAGAGTTGGAGCGTAAGGGTCATCATATGGCGAAATAACTCGATAATTCTCCACCTTCAATCAAAATAATCTCGAGTCTTCAAAAATATGGCTACAAAGCACAACACTCAAAAACCGAGATTAAATGTACCAAAAAGTATAAAAATAAACAAACAAAATTCGACAACAAATACTAAAACAAACACACAAATAAAAACAAACACCAAAAATCGTAGCCTTTAGCCTTCCCAGGCAACGACCCCAAATTTTGAATCGAACTTTTTCGCTTTGAAATAAAAAGCTCGTCCGCAAGAGAATGGAGCTATTGTAGGCGATAAGCTGACTCGAGTCGAATCACAAGGAAGACTAATCAGAAACTATTTTGGTGTTCGATTTTACGTACGTAGAAACGAAAATAAAAACTAAACTAAACACTCGATTAAATAAGGTTTGGGGGTTTCTACATCTACGAGCATAAATATTGAAAGCTTTAAAAACGATTATGAAGACGAGGGTTCTAGTGCATAAAATCATCTCCACGATCGGGGTTGTCAATCCCGATGGTTCTAAATGATCATAGACACTAGAACGATAAATTTAGCAAACAGACATAAACATAATCAACAATATAACCTCAACAACACTTACACCAAAGCATGAACATAAGCGTTAATAAAAACGAGCCTCAAGCATAAACAAGTTTGTAATGAGAAAATACATAAGCATCAAAATACTAATCTACGAGAATCAAAACTTAACTATTGAATCAAATAAACATAAATTAAAAACGAAAAAGACGGAAAAAAGATTACAACTAAATTAACGAAACCAAAGTACATAACAACATCAAAGTAAAGGATAACTTAAGCCAAATCTAGAAAGCAATTAAACAAAGTTCAGGAACACTTATGATCTTCAGAAATCAGCAGCACTCTATCGATCTTCATCGACAAGAAACGAACTCGAACGTCGAACGACATAGAAACGACGAAACTACAAATTATTAAACGCTAACTTTGCATGAATTGAACGGGGCATGAACCGAGGGTTCTCTACATTATTCTGACCTTTCCCCCTCTTTCCCCCTCGTCCCAGCACTCTAAAATGAAGAAAACCACCGGCCTTTTATAGATTTTCCGAAAATAACCGCTCAAATTGCTGGAGAGTCGACAGTTCGTCGACGGTGCGTCGATTGACGCGGGCGCAGGCTGCTCGCGTTGACCAGGCAATGCGTCGATCGACGGAGATAGGATCGACGTAACTTCAAGTGTGCGTCGACCAAGCGTCGATCGACGCGGGCGCAGGTTGCAGGCGTCGGCAGCTAGTGTCGGCATGACTCGGACACTGGGTTACCCAGTGTCAGACTAGTACCCAATGTCAGCTCAGTACATTGCTCGTCCAATCTTCGTCGTCTCGAGCTATAACACTAAAATAAAGCAAAATTAGATTATTTCATATAAAATAAAGTAAAAATACATTAAACACCAAACGAGACGAAAAATATCAAAAGGAAGAAAAATGATAAAAAGAAAAACCTAAACACCCTAAAAGCACACAACATACGATGCAAAAATACATGAAAATCACATACAAATATGTACAAATCACTAACCTCCATTCCATTGCATTGTTAAGGAACATGAAGGTGCCATTGAGTTACCATTTAATTCCATAGCCAAACCATGATCATTGAATCCTCGCCGTCCCATGCTTCGAGCATTGGATCTTCTATTTTTGGTTCAAAACATGTGATGTGACTTAGTTTCCCAATTTACTTTCATGACTATACCAACAAATTTTGATCATTTTCGGTTATTTTTCCCATTGAGGTTATATGCAGAATGAATATTCTGCAATTCTTCAAGTGGTTGGACGTCACGTCAGTCTCCAGGATGCAATATTATCTATTTTTTATTATATATATATAATATATATATATATATATATATATAACATAATAATAAATAAAGACTTTAAATAATTCTAAAATGAGAAAAAATATATGAGAAATGATTTAAAAAACAATTATAATAATGAAAAATAAATTCTTATGTTTAAATATAATATTCTCGTAAATATAAAATAATATTTTAGTTTATAAACAAAGTTTTTATAATAATAGAAATGATAAATGAAAACTTGCCCATAAGCTATGAGCTTATTAGGCCTAATAACTATTAGGATCTTATTGATGTTCTTGATCTAAAAGTTCTTACAATCAAATCCATTTTTCCGGTAGATACAGTGTAATTTTATTTTCATACACATAACAGAGTTAGGATGCGGATCCCCTACTTAAGGCTATTCTAACAGCATATGAGTGTTGTTCACCATACGATGTGTTTGGCTGTCTTTTCTTCTTTTTCCCTTGATTTCTTTTTTTGTTTCTTTTTTGTCTTTTAGGTTTCATCCTTAGAATTTACTGAGGTTACATATAAACAAAATAAAAAATATTAACATTATATAAATTAGCTTTACAAATTCTTGTATTTATATTTTTTAAATATATATATTTTTCTTTTCTAGAAGTTTTAAATTGCTGAAGTTTTTTAAATATATATTATATTCTAAAATCTTATGTTTGTCTAAAAAGCCTTCTATTAATTCCATAACCCAAAATCTCTTTTTTTTAATACATTTTTTTTTAATATTGGTAGAACTTAATTTCATTTTATAATCATTCTTCATATTCATATTCTTGAAATAAATATTTATAAGTTAATCACACTTTCTTATATTTTATCTAATTTAATAATATATTTAGATTTAGTTTATAATATATTATAACTATTTTTAATTACATATTTGTTTATCATGCTTTATAGTTTTTTAACTACTCTTATTATTATTATATAATATTTTTATGTTTCTTTTGTATTTTCTAATCTATTAAATAATTATGTAAATTTAAATAATTATTTATTATATATTTTGCAAAAAATATGGACAATCCAATTTGTCAGTTTTGCTAAAATTCTAATACAATAAATATATATATATATATATATATATATATATATATATATATATATATATATATATATATATATATATATATATATATATATATATAATTAGGTTCAAATGAGAACCATGTTCCTATATGTAAACCTAGGGTCAATTATGGGCTTTAGATCTAATTAAATGAATGGATCAAATTTTTTGTGTATTTCCCTATTTAATTAAAAGCATTAGGATTTTATAATAAAAGCACTCATTGTGTATATAACTGAAAATATTAATAAAACACTGTGATTGTATATCAAAAGCACTGCTGGTATATAATAAAAATACTAGTTCGCAGGTTCACATATAATGACATGGTTCCATTTGAATTCATCCTTATATAATGACATGGTATATATATATATATATATATATATATATATATATATACTATATATATATATATATATATATATATATATATATATTACATGGATCGAAACTAGATTTTAGATGGTATAGAACAAAGTTGGGGTTTTCTAATTTCAGACACCCCGTTGTACTTGTCTATTTGTAGACCCACCTTCTACAACACTAGATTTTGTTATTATTCAATCTCATCCACCCATCTTGAGTACAACGTGGTATAAAGGGGTGTTTCAGTTGTACTATGTAGTACTTTTTTATTTTTATAATTAAAAATATTTCTTGTATTATAATATTACCAAATTAACCCTCTAATAATAATAATATAAAAAAGGTAAAATTATATTAAATTATTATTATAAAGTTATTTAATTTATAACCTAACCCTTCAACTTTATTTTATTGTATACACCCCTTTGACTTTATTTAATTTATAACATATTCCTTAAACTTCATATTTTTTTAAAAAATATCCCCTCAAATTTATAATTTTAAAATGTTGAATTACATGAATCAAAGATTAAAAAAAATGAGAATCATTAAAATTTGAAAAACTTGTTCTTCCCGTTCGTGTGCGTAGCAGCAAAGGATTGCACTGTTCATCAACATCGTGAAGAGGATTATTCCCCAAGGCGAAGAAAGGAAAAAAAAAAGAATACAAGACCCTGAAACTTTTCGAAGAAAACTCATCCACATCAAATCCAGGTATTTTGGCTAAACCCAAGTTTGATAAATCTGTTGCGGTTAGGTTGGACGATGGGGTGGAAAAGGAGACGCCTTTCCACATCTCCATTACAGGTATTGAAGACGTGTTGGATGATGGGAAGCACAAATTACAGACTTTTCCCATTGACATGCAGACTGAGACATCGAATGCAAACCAAGTGCTCGTTAATTTGCCTGAAAGAAAAAATTATGAAATAAAAGGTCATTTGAAATATCTTTTACCAAACAATGCTTTGTATTGCTTATTAATGCTTTATATGGCTATAAAGCTCTTATGCAGATATTCTATGAATGGTGTTTTGAAATTTTATTGTTCTAATTTTGTTGGATGCTTTATATTACATTTTCACATTAAATTTTATATTTTTTTGTGACATTGTACTACTTATGTTGTTTTAATGACCTGAGTTTAGTTTTCTGTTGGGTTGAGTTTATTAATAACACCGGAACAAAGTCTTGGCGGGTCAAAATTTTTATCCGTAGTTTTGTGTACGGTGCCCGTTTTCAATGTATCGACTGAATATTGTACCGTACGTCGGCAATAGTACATAAGGATATTGTGAATTTACGCTTTTAATTTGCAGAATATTTCAGACAAGTTTCTCCACTTTTTTCCGCAAATTCTTTACAATTTGACGAATTATTTTGTACAAGTTGTGGCCAATAAGTGCCAATCATGAAACTAAAAATTGTATCTTGTGTTATCTTGCGCTTGATCATTTTGTTTGTTCAATTCTCAATTAATACCCATTCTGTCGGTGAAGAGAGAACGTATCATTGAGCATTTGAAGGACATTTTTCACATCCGACGCCGTCTACTAATCAGGCATATTATTAAGAGTGTGGGGGTGCATGACACTGATTATTATGTCCATTTATGTTTCGACTTTTTGTGTTATAGTTTGCATTTTTGACCGCTTATCACAGGTGGTTTTTTTAAAACTGTCATTTCATTAGTGTAATTTGTTGTTCGAAATTACCCTCGTACTCTGAAATATTAGTTTGGATCTTTTTATGGTGCCGCTTTATCGTTTTGGTTTATGGTAATTTTTGTTTACTCTACTTTAGTAGCTTCCACTTCCTCGTTTTATGTTACAAAATACTCAGGTCGTCTTAAAGATTTAGTTGATAATAACGACTTCACACATGTATGCAGTCATCTCAACACATAATCTATCTAATTCTAAATAAAATAATTTTTGTAACAGTGGTTTCGTGATAACGTGCTGACCATTGTTTTAATTTTGCACCTTGCAATCTTATAAACTATAAATTCAAATCACTGTCAAGCTAGCCTCATAAATGTATCTCTTATTTTTCCAAATTGTTGTGCACGTTTCCTATTTTTGTACAATTTTAATGGTGCGCGTAAAAAAAATTAATAACTCTATTAACGTTTACATTTGATGTCCAAGATAAGACAGTTGCATATGAAATATATGAAAGGATAATTACCAAAACCGTAATGTAAAAAATTAAAAAACTATCAAACATTGATCATCTATATGATTTTTCAAAAATCTTTATTCAGCTCTCTGTAATACACTACCATCACCAGGTTAACCAAACCTCACACTCTATCTTAGCATGTCGTCTTTCTTATTCGACGGTCCGTTCATTTTTTTGTTGGGTTCTGGGAGTTGAGTGAAATATAATCCTCATCGCTTAATGTACCATTTTTGGCATTTGCAGTGTCAGGAGGTTCGGTCTTCTTTTCGTAAGTAGTCGATTTATGGCCTGGTTTACTGTAAAAGAAAAACAACACAGTAGTTTATTTAATTTCAACCATAACATTTTAGCTTTTGAGTATTGACATTTAATTTAAAATATGACGTACCCACACAATTTGCAATTTTGTTTTTTGGATTTAGGAGCCCCTCTTGCCCCAACCTTCTGCGGATCACGAATAGATGCATGTGGTTGTGAAATTCTATTGGGGTCATGCATCCCGCCCGGATGCTCGATATTAGTATTTTGTGTTTCTATTGAATTGGCAAGTATTTCCTCCGCATCTTGTGTCGTGCTTCGAACCCTCTTAATAGGCTTGACGGTTGCCGACTCGGTCTGTGAAGCTTTAAGACACAAATCACTGCATTCATGGTGAAGCACCATAAACCTCTTCAGTTGTGGATCCACTGTTAGAAAAGGTAAGTTCTCTTGCAACTGCCTGCCAACCTCTTTGGTCCATCTTTCACGTACGCACTCAGCAGGTATAGCTTGAAGATTCATATTCTTGAATGCAGTGAAGAGATGACTACATGGCAACCCATCCGACTCTATCATCTTGTAGTCGCATAGATATGTACCCTTTGTGACATCGACCTTCATCGACCACTGTTTTTTATACCCCGAACCATATTTTTCCAAAGTGAATCTGTGTAGTCCGTCGTCATCTACAATTTTTTCAACAACTATCAGACCTTGCTCCCTCATTATTTCTCTTTCGACATCCTCGAATACGGCTTTGGATAAATACTTGCAGCGTGATGAAGGAGGCCATGAAGGTCGTATCATTGGTGGAGTGCGCACAGAATCAGTTTGTTCTTTTAAAAATGTAGCTCTCATTGAGATGAGCACCTTATGGAAATGATGTAGGAACTCGGTAATTGTGCTTCCGGATTTGCCTAGGCTCTTGAATAGAGAGTTTAAAGATTCTGCTCGTTGTGTTGTCCTAGTCATTCCCATGAAATGACCTCGTAGGTACGCCTCGCTCCAATTTTCTCTGCTCTCATATGTCTCCTTAATCCAACTGCAATTTGCAACCCCATGTTTCTCGATCTCTGTTTGCCACTCACGCTCGAAACTTTGAACAGACCATCTCGCCATCATTAACCTCGAAAATACGGTGCAAAATTTATGTACCTTCACCTTCTGAGCACAATTTCTATTCAGATGCCAACCACAAAGTCTGTGCACTGCATTAGGGAAGATCGCTTTTATGGCGTGACGCATTGATTCATCTTGATCTGTGACAGCTGAGACTGGGGATTTCCCGTCCATAGCTGCAAGGAATGCCTTAAGCAACCACACATAGGATTCAGCCGTCTCGTTATACATCAGTGAAGCTCCAAAGATAATATTTTTCTTGTGGTTATCAATTCCCGATAATATGATCAACGGAAAGTTATAGGCATTCGTTTTGTAAGTACTATCCATGATGAGCACGTCGCCAAACTTACCATATGCTGTCCGAGAGAAACCATCACACCAAAATAACCTGCTTAGTGATGAATCGTCGATGTATGTTTTCTCGATAAACAAGTCTGGGTTATTCAGCTGCATCCCTTCGAATAGGGAAAGCGCAGTTTGGATGTCCCCGTTATGAACAGTGTCACTTCGTTGCTTCCCTAAGAAATTATATCCTGCCTTCTTGTCGAACGTAGTATTGAATGGACCACCATCTACCTGTTGCAGATAATTGAAACTATGGCATGGGCGGAATCCTGCATCCCGTAGCAAACTCAACATTGCCTTTTGTGGTGCCAATATGTATCTGAAAATATTCTTATTCATTACAGTTTGCTTGGTAAAAATTCAATACAATGTATACATATTCAGAGAATTCTAGGGACACATTGAATATCATATATGCATTTTTTTACAAATAAAATTATAGCGACAAATGTTTCTGATATGGTCACCCGACCCGACCCGACGACATGTGATGATGATGATTGTTTATGTCGGTATTGTGGAAAATAATAATTAAATTAACCTAATTACACTCATGGCGACAGCATTATGTTTCATAAATATGAAGTGAGTTGAACATCACATGCCTGTTACACTTGAGACGGTTTGCTGTCTCCGGCGTTTCTAGATTGTGGTTGTGAGCAGGTTGGAAATCGTAAACCTTGTACAAGCCGGTTGCAACGTCGTGTACAATGCGGAGTTTAGCAGGGCAATAGCATCTCTTGTTTACCCTCTCTTTTCGAAGTCGTTTACACTCTCCGATTGTTTCCTTCCTCAGCCCCGAGTAAACGCACTCAAATATCATGTTTTTTAGAACACCTCTTTTGATCTTTGAGTGGCTTCTCCGAACATCGAAACCCATATGCCTCCCATAGTCAACATAAAATGATTCTTCCTCCTCGCCGGAACCAAAAACCATATCCCTAACTGTTGCCTCGTCTAGGGTTGTTTCTCTTTGATTGTCCTTGTTCATAGTAGGTTGTGCATAACCTGTAGGAAAATCCTCCTCGTCCTGTGACTCTTCCAGTTTAACGTCCGACTCCGACATCCGTTGAAGGAGACTGAACCCTAAARATATTGATAAAAAAATTAAAACAAGGCARTAAATTCAATCGAACGTAAAAGAGGACGAATGAAAACACAAAAAATTGATCATAAGCACGCAATATATAATAATTATACCGATAGCAACCGTTTTATTATATACACCTTCGATAGGTAGAAAACGGTATAACGTCAAACTAATCGGATCTGGAGAACATATAATTGGTATTTTCTTAAAACGCTCCCCACACCCTTGCTGAAAACAAAGTGTATCTGTTGATTTATATTTTAGTGTAAATTGTGGTATTGGATTTCAAACTCTTCTGTTGTGCGGCCTGCGTTAGTGATATGCTTCCGGACGTGTGTATATACGTGTAATCGTGTGAGGACTATGTTATTTGAACAAATTATTCTAGTGTATAATCTAGTGTGTATATACGTGTAATTGTGTGATTAGGGTTGCTGGAACAAATTATTCTAGTGTATAATCTGCCCACTACGTGTTACTGGATTGTGGTCTGTTTATTCATGGAAATAATAACGCTTTACACTAATTTAAGATTATAATAAAAGTTGAATTGGGAAAATAAATAAGTGTTTTATCTTGTATTTTAAAAATTATAATTATAGTTTGATTAAAAAGCTTCCTAATAATCTTGTATATTTAAAAATATAAATAGCGTTTAATTTTGTATAATCTGCCTTTAGCTCATAATACAAGCTGGGTTTGAAATATATACGCTTTGAACATTCATTCGTCTCAAGATTCCAAATTATGAGTCACGCAAAACAATTTCTGTGGTTATTTGGCATTTATGGTCAAAATTGCTACAATGTTGTTATTTTACATATAATTAGTCTAACAAAATAATGTATAATAATACAATATTATACATTTTCACCCGTTCAAATATGAATTGACATATTAGTTCATGATTGAACATGTACACAATTAGATGCGTTTATTAGTTCATGATTGAACATGTACAAAATCAAATATGGCAGTATAATTCAATGCTCATGAAAGATGAGTTGAATATATATATACTAGATTTTAAATTACACACAACGACTGATAACCAATATTTTTATTTTGCAAATTAACCCTCCTACAAATATGCCATAAAAGAACGAAATTCAAATAGTGTCCCTGTCATATTCAAACTCCAAATAAATTAAAAACTTGATAGGTTATTCAAGCTTTCAATGTCAATGTTAGTGTAATTCATATGATACTGGCATACAAGATAACGCCTCCTTACAATAGCATACGGCCAACACTTCCAATCCCATCTCCACCTCTAAACATGTTGGTGAATGCAACACTAATCGCTATCACAATAAGCACATTGATCATAATTTTATGTTGTCTCTRCAATTTTTGATTCCTAATCTTYGCAGCCTCAAACTTTGACTGTARATCAGCACTRAGAGTGGCTTGATTKTCCAATTCTTTCAACCTTCTTGTTTGATCATCTTGCATTCTATGCAGTTCAGCCTCCTTATAACGAATCCTATCGGAAAGTAATTTTTCCGTCACATCATATCGTTTCAATTGTTCTTGTAGGACGTCTTTTTGGGCCTTCAATTTCACGAAACAACTCCTTTGGAATGGTGATAGGGGCGGATCGATCCAGACAAAGTACTCGCACCCCTCATTGATCTATGGCAGAAAACAATAATCATATGAGTCAATGGTCAACATTCTATAATTTTAATTTGTACACATTTTGACACGGAAGTAAATAACAACACAAATACATGCACGCTAATACTGAAAAAAAACCCGAAATAGGGCCGATAGGTGAATGAAAAAATTGTACATCAAACRGCCGAGTCATGATGGTCAAGATTATATCAACATGATACCTTTCTTAGACTGCATCTGCAGAACCTCATCGCTGGGTGGTCATCTGACATGGATGTAAGAACATCTGCTTCAATATCATGATGACATTTCTTCTTTTCAATGAATTTCGACTCATAAGATCTCATATTTTCAGTACTTGGAGAATCACTTGTCATTATGTCAAGCTCTTGAAAACGATGTTTATCGAAATTTTGTATGGATAAATATTTCAAATTAGGCTGATCTATCGTCTCCTCTCTACCACAAGACTGCACCGGGATACTTTTTAGGTGGCGATTAGGGTTTTATTGTCGATAAATCAACTGTGGTTTAGGGTTTGTATTCCAGGAAATATCTTTTATATGAGAGGCGAACATGGTAATTGTCTGTGCGCACGTTACCTTATTAAACTTTGTCCCACATCGGATTGGCGTGAAGGAATTATTGCACCTTAAAATACCGAACATTACTTGGGACTAATTGAATCAACCCCTGGGCCGGGGAATCATGGGCCTTACTGGGCTAAGAATTGCACTTCTTGATGGACATGGCACGGGCCTGGGCTTTGATCTTTAATTGGATTGGCCAGGGCCTGCGCGGAGCCCGTCTGAGCAATTGTAATTTTTTTTATTTTAATATACATTTAACGTTATTCTGTACATTACTTATTTTTTATCAAAAAGATATGTATATTAAAATAATTATCACAATATTTTGTGTCTATTTGAATATATTATTTTTGTTGGAATTGTTTTGTTGTAAATTCTAGTAAATAAAGAGATGGATTGATTTCATGCTATACCGGTTGAGGAGATTGAAGACTATTGTACATTTAATATTGTTTTGATGTAATGATTATTTGTACTTACGACTAGCAAAATTAATTACAATTGGTCTTTCGAATTTGTTATTCTACTTATACTTTTAATTGGCTATAAGTTAAACAAAAAAATCTAGTGCCAATTTTGTTTTTTTTTTTTACTTAGAAGCATGTAAAAAAAGACCAATTTTGTGGATGAGTTCCATAATGGTTAATTGACTATCAATCAGCTAGGGCATTCTTGGTTGATCTCTTTAATTGATTTGAGCGTTGATAATTGATGGATGGTGCATGCTAACTGGTGAACTGATATCTGATAGTTGGTGATTGAAAATGCTAATTGACACAAATAGTAAATCAGAGCATTTGAATAATGCAGCTGAAAACTTTATCTCGTAAATACCCAATTACACAAATGTACATCTTTAAACGTACATATTTTTTAATTATTAGTATATGTTATTAGGTTTTTGAATTTTAAAACATTTTTCCATTACCTAATTAATGCTATTTATATATGTATTTATATTTATATATGTATGTGTGTGTGTGTATATATATATATATATATATATATATATATATATACGTGTTTTTGTGTGTGTGTGTGTGATATTATTTTTTTATCCTTCATTTGTCGCACAATTCAATATTCCGAATTGACTTATTTATATCACATCGAATAATCATGTAATATTTGGGATAAATGAAAATTATAACAAGAAACAGAAACGAGTTCTACCATGCGACAACATTGCATATAATGCACGAACATACTAAATTCACCGTGTTAATGTGGTTTTTTAAGCCTTTATTAGCGGATGGTAAGAGTTCTATCACTGAATGTTTCCTTTTACCAATTTCATTCTATATATAATTTCTAATATATAGATTACAATCCTATAAACTCATCCTAACTAAATTTGAAATTAAATTTAGAATTTAAGTTTAACATTGAAATCAATCTAAGATGAATTTTGAGTAACTGCCAAAAATATTTGATTCGCTGTGTGATGGGAAAGGTCAAGTAATTTAATGTCTATATTTTAGGTGCGAAAGTTACCCTGCAGCATTAAACATTACAAATATTTAGCGTAAAAAACCTAATCACGCCTAAAATATTCTGCTGCACCTTGACAAGGCCGAGACACTGCTCTTAATACGCCTCACACAACCCTTACGCGTCTTCTGGGCTTTCGAACCAATGTCTTTTCACATCCGCCATCAAACTTTTATTTAAGGCTGCTCTCACATTGTGATGCCTCATTTTCCTTCTTATCTGATTTTCTCCTTAAATTAGTTTACCATCCACAATATCTAGCTCTGACAGCAGCGACTCCGATCACTGCCCTAGTTATACTGAACAACTGGAGGCGGAGAATTTCCGCCTAAAAAAGGACTTTATCGATCAACTGTTTAGCATCATGGACATTATTTCGGAGATAGACACTTACAAGGAGGAGATGGATCAGCTCCTTGTTGAGAACGCCGGCCTGCGCGAGAAATTGAAAGAGTTCGAGGAGAAGGCAGAAAAACATGTGTAATCTCATATGAATTAAGATGTATTTCGTATTTTAGCTTCTTTATTTTGGCTTTTTTTTTTATTTTTTTTTCATGTTTTTCTGTATGGGTCTATCAATGAATTATCAGTGTATTAGTGATGATTTTGTAAAATCTTTTTTTTATTTATGGGTGTTTTTTTGTATGTAGACGAGTTCATATAATAAGAATAATTTTGTATTGACAGGAATAAGATGAATTTTGGTAGTGATCCTTTTTTGGATGGTAACTAAATTTAAGGATAAAGGGTGGTGTTGTATCAAGAGATGAATTTTGTTTGTGAGCAGCTAATTATAAAATAATCTAACATGTATAGTACAAGCAATATTTTTTTTAAAACCGTGTCACAAATTAAAATGAACACATAATCTCACTTTAGTTGAAGAATTATAAACATTGATTTTTTTCATTTTTGTTTGTGTTATTGTAATTTTTTATCTTCCCGACATAATTAAAATAAATAATCGAAATATTGGGAATTACAATAAAAATAATGGAATAGCATATTTGTCCTTTTATTCCTTGTGAATGAGTTAACAAAAATATTAGTATAAAAAAGGATGTACAGAATAATTAATTTCATATATTGGATAAATTTATAAGATAAAGATGGCATGCAATTAGCGGCAATTTATTAGGTGGACCTGGGTGCACCTTGCTAGGTGCACCCTGTTTTATGTGATGATATCTGATAGTTATATGTGATGATATCTGACAATTATACGTGATGATATATGGTAGTTATATGTGATGATATGTGTTAAAGATTTAGAGTTTAGGGTTTAATTTTCCATTTTAGGTTTAGTTTTACATTTTAGGGTTTAGCTTTTCATTTTTAGGGTTTAATATTTCATTTTAAGGTTTAGTTTTTTTATTTTTTTAATTTAATTTTCAATTTTATTTCTATCATTCTGCCAGTTATATGTGATGATATGTGTCAGTTATATGTGATGATATGTGTTAGTTATATGTGATGATATGTGTCAGTTATATGTGATGATATGTGTTAGTTATATGTGATGATATGTGTCAGTTATATGTGATGATATGCGATAGAAATTTAGGATTTAGAGTTTAATATTCAATTTCATGGTTTATTTTTTTTATTTTAGGGATTAATTTTTCATTTTTAGGGTTTAATTTATTGTTTTAGGTGTATTTTTTTAATTTTAGGATTTTAAATTTTAGATTTAGAATTTCAATTACTTGTGATGATATGTACCAGTTATATGTTAGGATTTTAAATTTTAGATTTAGAATTTCAATTACTTGTGATGATATGTATCAGTTATATGTGATGATATGTATCTGTTATATGTGATGATATGTACCAGTTATATACGATGATAAGTTAAATTACATGTGCACCTTATAAGGTGCACCTGGGTCCATGGTATACTGTCCCGCAATTAGCAGGCTTCTTTATTTGACAACATTTTTAATATATGCCTTATTTAATATTTATTAATTACTGAATTACCATTTATATTTTGCCAAAATAACGAGAAATACTCATCTTCGTTTTCCGAGATAATCTACATTATTTGTGTTGTTCATTATCGGTGTTCAAAAAAAAATTAGCCGTGTTTGTACTAGTAATTTCAATTTTTTTTAAAAACAATTTGGAAAATGAAATTAAAATGATAAAGGACCATAACAGTTCGTAATATATAATATAACTTTTTCATTATAATGCATTTTACGGACAATTCATATTTAAGACGTGCTGCATTGAAGAACTGGTGCTACAAATAATTAAGGAGGCACAACTATTTCTAAAATGCAATCATTACAAATAATGAGTAGCTAACGTGTACTAATACACCAAATGATGAAAAAAAATATTCTGCAATCTTTCCAATTCTAAGACAATGAAGAATCTTATCTCACACAGCCAGACGTACTCATATTTCTTCTTCCTTTAATTTTTCGATTCAAGCTTATTACCATTTACAATGACGAGCACGGAGAACAGCCACGACGAGCATAAGCCAGACATTGTTGAGGAGTTGGAGGAAGAAATTGCTCGTCTTAAGCAGGAATACGTCGATCAGATGTTCCACATCATTGATATTCTGCTAGAGAGCTAGGCGTACAAGGAGGAGCGTGACCACCTGCAGGCTGAGAACACTCGTCTGCACGAGAGACTAAAGGAATTCGAAGAGAAGGAAAAAAAACATATGTAACGATGGAGGAAATAATGCTGTTGGTGTTGGTTATTTTTCGGTAATAGATGTATCGTATTTTTAATGAATTTTTGTACTTTAATAATCACTAGTTAATATTTTGTTTAAAATGCTGTGATCTTATTATCTACACATGTGTTTTAATAATCACATGTTATTATTTTCTTCATTATTATTTTTCGTTTGGAGGTTTTTCAGAAATGAAAATTTATTAACAGTAAGATATAATTAGGAAAAATAAATAAAAATCTACGTTTTGGCACATCACCAAAATTGTCCAAAAATCTGTTATTATCACAATAGATTTATACTATATTTAAGTTCACCACTTTAATTTGATAAATACAAATCAACAACCACACATGAAGACCACATACGACGATAGAAATATGCTAATTCATGAGTATGCTTTCGAGCAAGGATATTGAAATTCATTATTATGATTTTTATTTTTCATGAAATTTTTAAATGAGGTCCCAATTTAAATCTAATTTAAAAAAAGAAATAGAATAAAATAGGCACGACACTTTTCAAAATAACAAAACCCATCGCAACTGGTTTATGTAGTGA
Organism: Phtheirospermum japonicum; assembly: GCA_014905375.1. NCBI lineage: Eukaryota > Viridiplantae > Streptophyta > Magnoliopsida > Lamiales > Orobanchaceae > Phtheirospermum > Phtheirospermum japonicum. The sequence goes on from BMAC01001102.1 coordinate 273,442, forward strand.
GGTTGTTGTATTTTTATTTTATGTTTTTTTTGTTCGAAATAATATCAAAACTAATTTGACCACTTTTTTTTTAATTAGATTCTATAAAAATTATAATATACCTTAGTTTTTATTTTTTTGGACATCAACGTGTTATCTATCAAATATTATTGGCTATCAACATTTTTTTTTTATTTGAACTGCAATCTCATGCTCAATGTTTAATATTAATGATGATTTAGTGGCTTCATTACAATACCCTAATTAATATTTAATAGAATTAAATATATCATTTGAATAATATGTTAATGTATATGTTTTTAGGTTGATATTGTGAGTTCAACAATATCAAATTTGCCACTTTTCTCAAAATTAATCTGACCACTATCTAAATTAAAATATGCAAAATTGCACAGTGCAAAATAATGTAGTGATTTTTATTGGCTATCAACATGTTATTTATAAAATGTTATATCAATTCAATACTTTTGATTTGAATTTATTTCATAAAATAATGTGTGTTTTTTTTTTTTTTACAATCTTTAGTAATATCGCTCATATTGAAATCCATGGTTATCTATTATTGAAAGATGATACCGACCATGCTCTGTCAATTGTGGCCAGTACATATCCAGAAATAAAAGAATACTGAATGTTTCGCTTTTTTGGAGATTCAATACCTAACACTTGATGTCGTTGATTTTAATAATAAATATACGATGTCAGAGAAGGATGAGAAATTAAAGTTCCGATTCAAACATTGACATATTTTTATGGTGTCCACTCACCAGAGTTTATAATCAACATTAAATGTTATTGATTCCCGAACTATGATCTAAAAGTAAAATTTAGAATTCCACTCATGTTGTTGAGAAATATTGATCATTTTCTTGGTTTGTGTAAGGTTGTTACAACACTTGAAGATCATATTATATAGGCTAATATTTTCAAGGAATCTATGCGAGTGGATTGTTGTTCATCCCTTAAATGATTGTCACACAATCTAATTCGAGGATGCCTCTCAAATACCAACGACGACAATTTCCTCTAATTGAGTCATATACTATGATGATCAACAAAGTTCAAGGATAATCTCTTTGTCACGTTGGACATTTCCCGAAAAACTCAGTTTGAAGTCATGGTCAATTGTACGTTGCTATAATGAGTAGGGGTGGCAGTATGAGGCACGACATGTGAAAGACCAACACGAACATGACAAAAATAATCTTGATTGGTTTATGCTTAATTGGTTCGTGCCTTATCGGGTTGACATGATAAGACACGATAAGTAATGAGTTGTTAACGTGCTAGCCCTATAAACACGATAAGACCCGATGACATTTAAATTTTCACGTTTTATATTCATTTAATCATTGTAAGTATTTGTGATCTTTAATTTATCATTAATACACTTGTCATATTTTAATTTTAAATGTATTAGGTAATTTGTATTGATAATTTTTTGGTAATGATGTTTTAGTTAATGATGTTAGGTAAAATATTTTCTAATTGAACTAATTACAAAAACTTATTGTTTTTTTTTTTGTTTTCTTTTTAAAAATTAATGTTGATCGTATTTTTTTGGCATTTACTTTTCGTTAAATAGGACAAGCAGAAGTTACGAAATTAGAATTATTATAGAATTTATTTGTTAATTTTCCCACATTCTAATGAGGAATATAATTTACACAAGTACATAGGCCCCTTCGTACGCTTACTTGTCTTTTGAACAAATCATAATGTATTATCATGATTCCTTTTTATTTTAAAATTACTTTAATCATCATGTGAGCATATCAAATCATATATTCTATTGTGTGGATTTTAACAGGGAAGTTACCATATTCCCACTCGGGCCCTAAAATTCTGCGTACACCCCTTCTACTTTGCGGGATGAAAAAACTGCTCACAAACATAGGGGGACAATAACTTCACAATCTCTATAGGTATAACACGGAAAAATTAATCGAGGTGCCGATTAAACATCAAGGTAAATCCAATACTGATCTTTGTAGTTATGTGAATCTCTTGATTTTGGTCGATTTTGGGGACGTTATTTTTTTTGTTCACAATACCAATAAAATTGTATCAATTGGGTTCATCTCAGAATACAAACCCCGTGTAAATTAGAATTTGAAAAATATTGTTAAAAATTCTGTAATTTGGAAAATCATATTCTCTGTATATTGTAGGAAGATGGTGTTTTACTTGTAATTGTTGTGTTTTTCTTCGTCTTTTTAGATAGATTTTTATATTGATTTTAGTAGTTTTGAGTCATTTTTCGTAAGGTTTTTAGGTCGTTTCTCTTGTTTTGTTGTTTTTCGTGTTCTTGATACTTTTATATTTAATTTGGTTGAATGGGTTCAATTACCTTGAGGTTTGGTGAAATTCTTGGGTTTTTATGTTCAAAATTCCTATTTTATAGTCCAAGGCATTAAGGATAAAAATTCAAGCCAAGAGAGGCCTCAAAAATGCCTAAACATTCTGGAATGGTGGCCGTGGCTCGCTGAAGCTCGCCAAAACTCACGCCCGCTCGCGCCTGCGCCCGCCATCCCACCCGGCATCTCCGGTAGCACTCGCACGCTCCCGCGCACGCCTGTGCGCGGCCTCTCGCCACGTCTCGCGCGCCTGCGCGCAACCTCTCGACAACGCTCGCCACCCCTCGCCAGCACTCGCCCATCGTCGCCTGCTAGCGCCAACACGCGCGCCAACCTGCGCCCAAGCTAGCCACCTGCCGAGCCATTGCGCGCCTAGGCTCGCCAATTTCCAAGCCATCTTGAGCCAAATTGAGCCCAGGGGCGAGCCAAGGGTCTAGGAAGATGCCTCCGAGTCAAACTTGGTCAAAATCAAAATTTTGAAGCCTTAAGGGCTATTTTGGCCCAT
>BMAC01001102.1:280204-298800 GCA_014905375.1 Phtheirospermum japonicum
ATAGAGTGGCGTTGTTAGTTGATAAGAGATGTGTGGGAAATTTATTGTGAGTTTTGGGTTTTGAGTTGCTTATACACAAAAGAAAAAAAAAAAAACCGAAAACAAAAAGAGAATAATACTCCAACACAAATCATGAAAAGTGATAAAGCGTGCGTTCATGTGAAAAGGCCTAATTCAAAAAGGCTAAGTTTAGTAAAAAGAAGCAAATTTAAAAAGCTTCTACGTGTTGAGAAATAAAAGTCGGGAAAGTGAGTGTACGAAAGGGTTTCAAATGAAAAGTTTGGTAAATTGGGAAGGGTGAAGCGACCATAAGCTTCGGGTTTTATAAATTAGGATTTTGTGTGTTATTGATCGCGTTTGATCGTGTGTTAGCCACTATATCCAAAAACTACATAACTTACCAAAGAGCCAACATTACAACCAAAAATAAAGACCTCTATCGATTCTTGTATGATCATGGTACTATGAGCAATTTTGAGCGTCCAATTTGTGAAATCTTGACAAGGTGCATGTATTGACCGACTTGAGCGTAAACACGTCCTATATACACTTAGCGAATTGAGCGAACACCCTCGAAAACCCCTTGGAGAGGAAGTCATCGATTTGGCTTGCATTTGAGAGAGAGTAATACGAGCAATGCTTGACGATAGCGAGTTTATGTTGATATTATCATCGTATTAATAAGGATAAGCACAAAGGTTTCTCYTTTTACACAATGTTCATTGCGTGTGCACTCTCGATTCTTTTCGTTGTTCGAGGACGAACAAACCGATAAGTGTGGGGTAGTTGTTTTTCTTGTAATTGTTGTGTTTTTCTTCGTGTTTTTAGATAGATTTTTATATTGATTTTAGAAGTTTTGAGTCATTTTTCGTTAGGTTTTTAGGTCGTTTCTCTTATTTTATTATTTTTCGTGTTCTTGCTACTTTTATATTTAATTTGGTTGAATGGGTTCAATTACCTTGAGGTTTGGTGAAATTCTTYGYWTTTTATGTTCAAAATTCCTATTTTATAGTCCAAGGCATTAAGGATAAAAATTCAAGCCAAGAGAGGCTCAGAAATGCCCAAACATTCTGGAATTGTGGCCGTGGCTCGCCGAAGCTCGCCAAAGTGACGCATTCTTGGCGAAGTGACGCATTCTTGGCGAAGTGACGCTTACTATTTGCGCATTTATATGGTTTAGCCGATTTTTGTGTCTTTTGTGTCTCGATTACATGTTTGAACAACTCCACGTGCTTGGGAGTTTGAGTATTTTACTTGTCGAGTTTTTGCATGTTTATGGCCTCTTGTGTGAGGGGTTGAATTTTTGTGCTTCGTCCAAACCCTCCCTATATATATAATCAACATTTTCTCGTGAAAAGATTGCAAAACTCTAAAATCTCTTTTGATTTAGCTCCCAAATTCGGTGCAAACTAGTGAGTGGCCTTGTGTGATTTATCGGCTTTCTTGCATTTTTAGGGAAATTGCATTGAGGAGGTTTAACTTTGCTCGTACATGATTGAATCTGAAAATGACCTCGAGGCACATATATCACCCTTGTTCTGGCCATATCCATATATTTAAGCTACTTTAAAAATCGTAAATGAGCCCCTTTGAGCCTTTATCCCGTTTCTTGTTAGTCGAGCTCGATTTTAACTCTTGTATCTTCGCGTTGGTGACGTGAGAGAGTGCGTTGTTAGTTGACAAGAGATGTGTGGGAAATTTATTGTGAGTTTTGGGTTTTGAGTTACTTATACACAAAAAAAAATGAAAACAAAAAGAGAATAATACTCCAACACAAATCACGAAAAGTGATAAAGCGTGCGTTCATGTGAAAAGCCTAATTCAAAAAAGGCTAAGTTTAGTAAAAAGAAGCAAATTTAAAAAGCTTCTAAGTGTTGAGAAATAAAAGTCGGGAAAGTGAGTGTACGGAAGGGTTTCGAATGAGAATTTTGGTAAATTGGGAAGGGTGAAGCGACCATAAGCTTCGGGTTTTATAAATTAGGATTTAGTGTGTTATTGATCGCATTTGATCGTGTGTTAGCCACTATATCCAAAAACTACATACCTTACCAAAGAGCCAACATTACAACCCAAAAATAAAGACCTCTCTCGATTCTTGTTTGATCATGTACTATGAGCAATTTTGAGCGTCCAATTTGTGAAATCTTGACAAGGTGCATGTATTGACCGGCTTGAGCGTAAACACGTCCTATATACACTTGAGCGAATTGAGCGAACACCCTCGAAAACCCCTTGGAGAGGAAGTCATCGATTTGGCTTGCATTTGAGAGAGAGTAATACGAGCAATGCTTGACGATAGCGAGTTTATGTTGATATTATCATCGTATTAATAAGGATAAGCACAAAGGTTTCTCGTTTTACACAATGTTCATTGCGTGTGCACTCTTGATTCTTTTCGTTGTTCGAGGACGAACAAACCGATAAGTGTGGGGTAGTTGTTTTACTTGTAATTGTTGTGTTTTTCTTCGTGTTTTTAGATAGATTTTTATATTGATTTTAGTAGTTTTGAGTCATTTTTCGTAAGGTTTTTAGGTCGTTTCTCTTGTTTTATTGTTTTTCGTGTTCTTGCTACTTTTATATTTAATTTGGTTGAATGGGTTCAATTACCTTGAGGTTTGGTGAAATTCTTGGGTTTTTATGTTCAAAATTCCTATTTTATAGTCCAAGGCATTAAGGATAAAAATTCAAGCCAAGAGAGGCTCAAAAATGCCCCAAACATTCTGGAATGGTGGCCGTGGCTCGCTGAAGCTCGCCAAAACTCACGCCCGCTCGCGCCTCGCCGCCATCCCACCCGGCATCTCCCGGTAGCACTCGCACGCTCCCGCGCACGCCTGTGCGCGGCCTCTCGCCACGTCTCGCGCGCCTGCGCGCAACCTCTCGACCGCTCGCCACCCCTCGCCTAGCACTCGCCCATCGTCGCCTGCCAGCGCCAACACTGCGCCCAACCAGCGCCCAAGCTAGCCACCTGCCGAGCCATGCGCGCCTAGGCTCGGCAATTGCCGAGCCAAATCGAGCCCAGGGGCGAGCCAAGGGTCTAGGAAGATGACTCCAGGCCAAACTTGGTCAAAATCGAGATTTTGTAGCCTTAAGGGCTATTTTGGCCCATTTAAACCCAATTAAATGTAATATAAATAGGAGACTTCTTTCATTTTGCAAAAACACTTCTCATTTTTCTCCCAACCCAAGCATGGGTTTGGGATAAAAAAAAATCCTCTCTAGTTTTTAAGATCTAATTTCTCTCGCTTAGGTTTTAGATTCAATTTCAAGCTTTCATGTAATTTTTTTTCTAGATTAGATTTAATTTCAAGCACCTCCTTGGGTTTGTAAGCCTAAGAAGAATCCAAATACTCCTTTGGATTGTTACTCTTGATGCAATTTAATTCAAGCTTGCTACTATTTCCTTTAATTCAAGTAAGTTTCCTTTCAATTTAATGTTTTATTCTTTAATTCCATACTTTGTTCTTCATTTCCATGCTTGTTCTTCATGTTATGCTTTTAGCCTTAGCACCTTGAATTCATGATGAAACATGTGAATTGATTATGGATTCTAGTTGAGTGACACACCTAGGCTATAGATCGGGTCCTTGATCGTCATGATTTTGAGTTCTTCCTATGCTTTATTTTGATTTTTATTTTTATGCTTTGTTTCATGCTTAAATCCTAGATCTAGGCTTTGTTTCTAGTTATTTTTCTTAAAGTTTTGAACTTTCTCGTTAATTTTCATTGCTCTTGCTAGTTGTGCTTTCAATTTTAGAAAATCTTCATTATTTGAGTTTTTATGCATAGTTGTACCTTGTGCTTGCATGCTTGTACTTGGTGAAACAATGTTTGCTTTTACTTGTTTTCATTAATTGCTTGCATTTTCATGTTAAGGCATCCGACGAGGCATCCGACCAATTTGTTATTTCAATTTCTAGCTTAGTTTAGCTATTTTAATTGATTTATTTTTATTTTCCTTTTATTTTTCAAGCTTGAGACACCTTGAAACTTGCAATTGAATCGAATTCCGATAATATCGAGCCAATGAACCCGATGATTTATTCATCACCACTAAAACTCCTCTAACAGATGGCTGCATATCTGTTAAAATTATATCCTTCGTCTAACTTATATCTACAGATATGAATTCAGAAAAAAAAAACCCGGCAGTAGAAAACGACCTTCGTTCACCGATAAGGGCAGTGTGAAGCGACGTTTTGGAACAGCGGCCACATGCACAATGTATATTATGTCACCGCCATCTAAATCGGGTGGGGTGAGGAGTGGCGATAGACAGGAGTCCCGTATTTTCCAACATCGTACAAAGCTTAAGATCTTGTACAACATACATCAGAGATTGTCGGTCGAACAACGTGTTCAAATAAATTCTGTAGGGTTTGGGTCATTTCCCCGCATGAAGATAACACAACTGGACCGTAAGCTAGTCAGTTCCCTAGTGACACGTTTCGACACTAATACAAGGATACTTGAAGTGAATGAGACGTCTATGAGATTTAATCCGGAAACAGTGCAGGCTGTTTTTGGTCTATCGTGTGAAGGAAGAAAGACACCAGCGAAAGTGGACGGAGGACAACACCTGCGGGAAAAATTTTATGTGGATACCAAAGGTGACACAATAAGCTGCACGCAATTGTTAAAGAGAGTCACGGGTTTCGAAGGGACAGATTTTTTGATCTTATATTTAATGGCGCTTTTTTCGGCAGTTTTATTTCCTAAAGCCAATGACGTGTTAGAATTACAATGGTTAGATTATATTGTTGATTCGACGACCGTGCAGGCCTACAATTGGTCGGAGATGATATTGGATAGACTTATCACCGGCATAACGAATGCAAAAAATAAACAAACTACATACGTTGCCGGATGTATCCTTCTGTTGGAGGTAACAAACATTGTCCGATTTTTGTGCCTTCTTCCTCGTGTGTGTGCACCATTCTTTCTTCGCGATGGCCTACATTTCTCTTGTTTATATTGTCTGATGTAACCACCTATTATTCTTGTTTTTTGTTTTTTCTTATTATTTTGGATTGCAGGTTGCTTTTCTCGACCATTTGGCTGTACAATCACAAAGATGGGCAAGAAATTATGACCACAAATTTGGACAATTGAGCAATGGTCACAAACGGAAGTGATTAGGGCCCTCTTATCATCTCATCAAATAGAAATCGAAAATGAGCATGTACGTACCATCATAAATCGTATACATTAATTATTATCGTATATACATATCACATAAATTCATAGTCGACCTCACCAATAATTCGTTTCACAGCAAAATTCAAACCCAAACGCAGATGAAACAAACAGTTCAACCAGTAACATACCACCCAGCTTGGGCGTGGGTATAATGGAGCAACTGACGTTGTTAAATAAGAGCGTCTTAACTGCAATTGACATTATGCGCACGATGATGAAGAAGATGGAGCAACGGGATACATTCTCGAATGAAACAGACGCGAAAAACGTTGATGTTCATTCTCCTACTCCCAACCACGTCGAAAGGAACACACCGAAAAAAGAAAGTTATGAAAAGGACAACGCTGATGAAGACGGCGATGGATGTCATTTACCAGCGAGCGATTACTCATATAAAACTACACCAAGAGCTCAGTATTTAGAAAAAAACGTATTGAATGGAGACATCGAAAATAGTCCTCCACCTTCTCCCCAACAACCCCACCGAACTACACCACACACTGGGTGTTTTAAACCAAAAAAATTATTTTAAGACAGTGTTGAGATTCTCCCATCGTCAACACACGAAAATCCTTCGTACAACCGAGCGAGAGGTTATTGAATAATTGGTTCACAAATTTTGTTATTTAGTTATTTCTATACTATTATTCTTAGTTCGTAGATACATTATGAAATTCCTATAGTTAAAGATAGAAAATTATTAATTGATCCGTCTGTAGGAGCAGTGGTCGATATCTTCAATTCCATCCGCGAATATTGGGATCACGACGAAGGAGTAGTGGCACATGTATTCGACAAAAAAATAAATCCAGAGTAATCATTACAATTTATAATATTTATCTTCGATGTTTATTTAAATCATCGGAAGTCACTATAAAATCACGCTTTTTATAATAGTTTATTTGCGTCACAGGGATACATTGATTAAATATAAAGAATGGTACTTGACAAGTGCCGACATGAGAACCATAAAATATCCATCGTGGTTCAAGATGGGGGTAAATATGAACTAACCTATAACTCCGCTTTACGTGACGAAGCAAATATTGGACTCTTTATATTATATGTCGTGGTTCTAGGTAATCGATTTTGTTGCGATTCAAATATGGCACGATAGGAAGAGCATGGGATTTGCAAACGTGGATTGGGTCTTCCCAGCGTCTTTCAGCGTAAGTTTTTTTAGAGGGGTAAAATAGTTGCTAGCGACCATAAATTACAATTACATTGTGTGTTATATTGCAGAACCTTTGTCTGGGATAGTATGAAGACGCTACCATTCAGAACTATATCTTCGCGGTCCCAGGGATATTTAAAGGTTTGAAGAGCAAATGCAAGAGTATCACGATTCCACTTTGTGATGGTCATCATTGGTTCTCGTGCATCGTACAATTCCTTGCAAAGAAGGTGATGATCGCCGACACGCTAAGGGATCACTCACAAATCACACGTAGGATGGATCTAGCAAAGATCGTGGTAAGGTTGACGCAAATATATATAATTAAATATATATTTTTTATGATCCATGATGACCTTTTGGTTATATATAATTTTTTTTTTTGGGAACTGATTTACACGGCGCGTTCATTAAGGTGAGTCGGATGGAGAAGCTTGCACGTGTGTGGGAAGGAGGGGCTTTTATTCACGAAGATGTTACAAAATCATTTGAGTGGTGTATTGACAACGCAATCCCACAACAACAGAATAGGTAATGTGTCGAACTCGATATTATATTCAGTAATGACACGTATATTTAATTTAATGTCCATGTATTATTTCAGCCACGATTGCGGTTTATATGTGTGTTTGCAAATGGTTTTTCCCGGAGAACTTAATCGTGTTCTGACGGAGGTTAGCATTATTTCCGAATTTTATGGTAAAATAATGATAAGATTGTCGATGTTAATCGGTTATAAAATTACAGCATGAATCGAAAGACGCACGCGAAAGGCTGGCGACAGTAATATACACCGAACCAAACGAAGCTCATCCTGGGTATGTCGATATAGCATAAATATCATTTGTGAAACTTTTCACGTGTCATATTTATGTATTCTTATTGGACCATAGGGAACCAATACAATTCAGGATTCTGATTGACTCGAGCGAAGTCGTCACACCACCCATCCAGAGAATTTCTATGCAATATAACACAATATATGCAAAACTGGGGACTTATGCATCACGACATCAAGCTATGGGTTTGACCCCTGAATACTTCGGCAAAGAACCTAATCAAGTCCAATAGGAAATACACTTGGATGATCTTGCAGCTCTTCAACGTTATGTAAATTCATACACCGAATGCGATAGCTCCCTCGTAGAAATCTTGATGAAGTTTGAGTAGAGATTGGATATAAATCTCCAAGGGATCACTACATTTACTTTTATATTTGTTAGCACTTCAGAATCAAGAAATGTAATCACGTGCCTTGAAAAAGTAGTTCCACTTTTGTGTCTTCGGGATGTTGTCTGTTTTCAGATGAATGGTTTTCTGAATTTGAGTTCGTAAATATGGTTCATTTTTTCCTCTTCGAATTAAGATTGTACTTTTCACACTATATTATTTCATATTTGGCATGTGACCACTTGCGATACAGTGTATTGTCGGATTGATCGAAATATATATTTACACTATAAAGGGGTTGATGCGAATTACTAATAAAACGAGAAACCCTTTTGTCGATTTTTAAAAAACCAACCAGTTGGTGCAATTCATGCCAAGAAACATAAATGGAGCAGATTCAGAATCTTGAACTCTGCAAAAACAAAGTAAATTTACAGAAGAAGCCAGATGATCATCCCTCCCGCCATCGTATTCCAGTTCTTATAATGCGCAACATGTTTTGAAAAATCCACCTTCATATTACCAAAGGAAATACATATAATCAACTCAAGGATCAAAATGACGTCCAAAGCACTCTGCAGCCAGCTTCCTTCTCCAGTCCTTCATGTACTTTTGTTGAACAAGGCCAACATCTTTGCCAGCGAGTAAAAACTCAATGTACTTCAATGTAAACATGCCACAATCGAACCTAATACGAAATACGTACACATAATCAACCAACAATATTATTATATGTACATAAATCTAAATATAGATTTGAAAGACTAACCCATTCTCTTTCATAGGGCATGTTCGCTTCTCGTGCCTAAATTCGGCAGGATCATAACTCTCGTCCACAAGCACACGCATCAATAAAGGGATTAAAATAGAAAGGGGCACTATGACCTGCATCATAATTCCATGCCTAATGTTGCGAGGCATGCTATCATATATTTCAATACACCGCTCTTCCAAGTCAACCCGGATCGCAAACCAATGACTATCCACGCAATGAGGCGCATACAATAATTGGCACCCTGTCCACGATTTACCCAATAGCGGCAATCGCCCCTCGACATAACGGCACAACAACGAGCCTATAATACCATTATCGGGTTCTTTAATTAGCGCCTCTAGGTCAGCCTTGTGGTTCTCTTTTTTCCCTTTCCCATGGTCTGGTATTTGGCAGTAGGCTGCAATCACTTGGTTCACAAATCCAAAATCCAAAACGCATGAAGACTGATTAAAAAGGTGGGTGTACTCTGCTGCACGCTCTCTCATGGGGAATAGCGCAGTGTCGACATGCTAAGAAAAAGGTAATCATTAAAAAAACCAGAGTAATACTCCGTATTATGATATAACATGTCAGAATATTAACTTACATCATCCATGAACCAGTTGTCCGTCAAGATATCGTCGAAAATTTTCCTATAAACGTGACACGTTGCTAATTGTAGCCAATCGCTGACATGAAAATATTAAATAAATAAATAAATAAATACCATGTGATCTAATGATTTGACGTAATAAGATAACATGGTTAAATTAAGCTCGTAGGATACAGAGTCTTTATTTTTTACGATTGCTCTAAAGATTCATGTACTGTCTATATGAAGTTCAAAAACCAGCTTCCTCAAACATATGTTTACCTTTGTGTGGCCTTCGCTAGCCATCGATGAAGGTCATCAACCTTGGCCTCATCTACCTTCTTGTTTGGATCAAACAATGTAATGCTCTTAATTTTACGCCTTTTTTCTAGATTTAGAACGGGAGAGAAATGAGAGTCTGTTCGCCTTTTCGTTCCACCCCCAGATAACAACTCAACATCGACAAGATCGCCTTCGCACATTGCTGAAATAATGAATAAACGATAGATATTAAATTATTGAAACTAGTGTAATGTATAGAATTACAAGAGTAGGAAATCACTTGCTTCTTTATCATTCACCGTTTCTCTAACGACACCAACACCTGGTTCATTACCAAAGGTTCTTTGAAATTCTAGAACACTAGTGCCACACGACAAGCGACAACCTTCATCTGCATTTTGACTGAAAGTTAATCGAACTGCACAATGGATCTTCGGATAGGTTTTTAAATAAACATTTTAACACGGACCAACGATTCAAAGAATTACCTGTAACGGCTTCTTTCGAGTCCCGGCATTTATAATCTTCAAAATCTTCATGTATGACATCTTTTTGGTCAACGGGGGGGTTCTCTTTTTTTCCCTCCATCATTTTTATCAGATAATCAATCTTCTTATCAATTACATCCAACTTAGGCTGCAAAATCTCCATAACAGCTTGTTTAAAAACACCTAACCGTCGGTCCATCATCCAGCCCATGCAACAGTATGGGATTTCATTAATCCTACTATCTCCTCCAATTGCACAGAACTCACATTCAGGAATGGGAGTAGGATTAGCTGTCTTGCCCCTGGCTCATCATCACCGTTGTCGTCGCCAAATTCTGATTCAACTGCACCATTAAATTTAGGCATCCCCTCCCAGGTTGGAGTAGATATTTCTGTTGCTGTCGGCTCCAATGTGCGTTTTACATTCAACTGCACATGATGAGCTTTGTTTTAAAACTTTGGTGCCGTGATATTTATATACTCATAAAATAATATGTATATACAATATGTTACCTTTCGTGTCTCTAAACGGTTGTGAACATCTTTTGCCAATACATGGTCGTGGACGGACCACTTGATCATTCTAGGGACGGATTCACCACATAATTTGGCAAAACTCTCACCAACTCCAGAAACCGCTTCGAATGCCCAAACCTGCATAAAACAGCATTAATAATCAAAAATTAATCAATTTAATTTTTATGTTAAAAGAAGTCAAAAATAAAGGTTTGAATAAAATGGATTACCATTATAGCAAGTGGAAACCCCTTCAATTTTACACCACCTCTCTTTGTTGAGTTGTCAAATTTCTCTTCGTCCTCTTTCTTCCCATTATGCAATCTTTTCCTAAAATTTTTAATGGTACATAAAAACGACTTCCTCCCCAATGGATATCTATTAAACTTTTCCATGTCATCAGCTATGTGAAATAACCATAAGTTCAGCCATTTTCCCTCCTCATCCCCTAACAGAACCCAAACCAAGCAGACGAGGAGACCGAGCTTGAGTTTATCTTCTTGATCCTGGCAACTATCGAAGGCTGAGAATAGTATTCTTCGATTGATACCTCTTCTCTTGCATCAGGGGAAATACTTTGTCAACAAATTTGATTTGTCACCTTTCTTCACGCTCTCCTCTCCCAACGGCCCACCATCCAAACCGGTGATAAGGGTGAACTCCTGCAAACCGAACCAAGCACGTGCCCCTCTAAAATCAAACCACACCTCGTCAATCTCACTGTCGGTCACTCCTCGGATAGCTAATTGGTGAATTAGTTGAGGAGCTATTGTTTTCTTCTTCAGATATAAAAGATGTCCAAAATAGGACGTCTCGAATAATGATCTACCGTGATCGTCCAGCTGGTCGAATACATACTGGATCTTCCCCAAATCGCTACGACTGCTTACTTGTACATTTACGACACTATTGACATCCATTTTTCCAATAATATGCGACCTGGATTCAGATTTGCATTGATTACAAGAAATACCCATAAAACATATATGAGAGTAAAATTATAATTTGCACTAAACTAAATAAGTTATTAAAATCATCAACATTTCTATTACTATTACTATTACTATTGCTATTGCGATTGCTATACCTATTACAATTACAAATATTATTATTATTATTATTATTATTATTATTATTACTATTACTATTACTATTATAATAATAATTATTATTATTATCATTATTCATTATTATTATTATTAATATTATTGTTATTTTTATTAATATTTTTCTTAATATTATGGTTGTTTTAATTTTTATTTGTTAATTCATGTATTCATATTGTATCTGCCTTACAATCATGGAAAATTAAATCAAAACCAACACTATCACGATCAGCAACAACGTTATGCTGCACAAACATATATTTAAGAGTATAAAGTGAAATTAACATCACATGCCTGTTACACTTGAGACGGTATGCGATTTCCGGTGTTTCTAGAGCGTGATTGTGGGCAGGTTGGAAATCAGAAATCTTGTACGACCCAGTTGCAACGTCGTGTACAATGCGGAGTCTAGCAGGACAATCGCATTTCTTATTTACCTTCTCTTTTCGAAGTTGTTTACTCTCTGGAATTGTTGTCCTCAGCCCCGCACAACGCACTCCAATATCATGTTCTTCAAAACACCCTTTTTGGTTTGAGAATGGCATTTTCTAACATCAAAACCCATTTGCCTACCATAGTTAGTGTAAAACAAATGGGCCTCTTTGCCGGTGGCAAAAACCATTCCCCTAACTGTTTCCGCGTCCGGGGTTGCATGTGTTCGATGTTCGTCGTTGATGGAAGTTTGAGCATCACCAGAAGAAAGTCCATCCACTTCGAGTGAGTTATCCATTAGAAATAAGGATTCCTGCACATTAATAATATTTTTATTATAATTATTATTAAACATGATTGTTAAATATTGCTATATTTCTTATTATAACTGTAAATTATTATTTTATTTTATTGTTATTTATATTATAGTTATTATTGGTAGTATTAATATTTTTGTCGTTATTATTATTAATATTATTATTATTACACACACATTTTTTTTTAACTTAAATCATCCATAAGATCTAGTGAACACATATTATATATTATGAACATAGCAAGTTTGGAAATTAAGTTTTGTAGACAACGCATCTATCAAAAGATTAGGAACTAAAACCCGTACAGTGAATCTTCATTACATAAACTCAACTAATAATCTCCAAAAAGAGAAGTCAGTTTCAGAATAGTACTATTCATATCATTGTCAACAAGAAACTATGTAGCTTAATGGTCCCAGAACTAATTTTGCAACAAAGATAAAGACATGAAATAGTCCATCTGGTTGGTGTAACAGTTTCACCACAATTACTGCAAGGACCTGACAATTCTTAATAATTGTCAAATATTTCCAGTGTGGAAAGTGTCGGTGGGATGGATTACGGTTAAGCATCAAATAACATGAAGTGTTTCTAATTTGAAAAGGACCCATGAAAAATAAATAATGCTTCATTATTATAAAAACAACATTATGAATATAGTAAATTACATAGCACCATTATCAGACAAAGCATACATATCTGTAATCAGGCTTAGGATTATCATGTAACAGAATTTAGATCTCAGTGAGTAGCACAGTACCGTATAACCTATTCTACACACTCTTTTGACTAAAACAAAAAATGAGCTATGAAATCTCTTAGATCCTCTTAAATTCCAAGGAAAAATTAGCTGAAATTAACTATTGCCAGACATCATATGATTACATTAATAAATAATCAGGCTACATTTCACTCAATTTTAAAGAACATCCGAGTAAATACAAATGAACATCTGAAAATCGWARAAGWGAAATCACATACCAMATCTCGCTAAGCTTAATCAAATCATATTTCACGAGAATCATGAAAACCAAAATAGCAAGTTCATGATCTATAAGAATCTTAAATGCACACGATTTGCACAAAATTCAGAAGAATGTCGAAAAACACTATAAAAAGTCAACCAAGCCTACGCACACATATTTTGAGGAGAAAAACAGATAAACAAACAAACAAACAGAGAGCATAAAAGCAATTAATGGAGAATTTACGAAAATAGAAAAATCAACGTTGGCAGATTACTAAAAGACCTGACTATCTTCTGAAAGGGGCAGCGGTGGAAAACGGTTGATGAAAGGGGCCTGAACAGAAGAGCTGAATCACGGTTGGATTAAATTGGTTCTGTTGATTAGGGTTTTCAGAATTATTAGGATTTGGGAATTTCTAACGGGAAAGTAGCAGCCTAAACTAATTTAATGAGCAACTATTTTTGCGATAACTAGCTATAATCTACGAATTACTGAGCGGTGTTGTATTCTATTCATTTAAGAATATATTAGCAGTAAACATATTTGTCTACTTTGTATGATTTTTGCTATTCAATACTTTTATGAATACTTGTTATTCGATGTATCCAGTCGAGGAGTTTATGAGTATATTATTTTTTATAATTACAACCATTTACTTTTTTTTGTTGTCGATGTGGGATTTAAGATGATATTCAATTAAAAAAAGTTTGTTGTTGAAGTTGGAAAGACAAGTAGTCTTGCCCGAACGATTGCGTATCTTAGGGTTCTCTTTCTACCTCCAGTTTTTTACTCCATGACTAAATTATTTTCTCTTGTTTCATTCGGCCAACAAGGTGCAGTTTCTCTATCAACCGTTAATTTCGATCAAGGTCTAAGCCAATTACAAGTTTAGGTTTTACTGTTATTACCTCCATAATTGGGACTAACATCTCTCTCTACCATCAGTTGTTGATGTTTTCCCGTCGAGTTCTGGATTGAAGTTGAAAAGTAACGTTATGATTGTCGTCGTGAATTCTCCGGGTAATTATTTTGTAAAAAACAAAGTGTAAAACAGTGTTCAATCAAGCATGCTAATATTGGTTTTTGACATACATACCAAATATCACTCATATATATTAAGGCATGATCTTTTTAACTTATGTGTTTGCTTCATATGTTTTATTTGGAAATTTAAAGACTCTGGCGATTCGGTTGTTATGTGTCATTCGAGTCTAATATCTACCTAATTTAATAAACTTATTTTATTGTATCGTGCCTAACTTGATCAATTTATTTTATTTTATTTTACCTAATTAAATCTTTTTCTTTTATTATATTTTGCCTAATTCAATATTTTTTAAAATTTAATTCAATAACTTATTCATTATCTTAATATATAAAATATAAACAAGTCATATATGCATAGAAAGAATCTAAATTAGTTATTTTGATTTTTAAAAAATAATTATACATGAAAGAGTTCTTATTGATTCACAATTATATACTTTTTAACTTACTTTTTAATTTTTAACTACTATATTACTATTATATATTATTTAAAAAATTTATTAATTAATTATATAAACTTAAACAATAGTTATATATATATATATATATATATATATATATATATATATATATAATATTTCGGTTGAGAGATATATTTAGTATTGTATTCTATAATCTTATGTTTGTCTACAAAAGCCTTCTATTAATTCCATAACCCAAAACCACTTTTTTTAATACATTTTTTTTTTTTAAATTTGGTAGAACTCTATATAATTTTATAATTATTTTTAAAATGAATATTTATAAGTTAATCACACTTCCTTACTTCCTTATATTGTATCTAATTTAATAATATTTTTAGATTTAATTTATAATATTTTATAATTATTTATAATTACATATTTGTTTAACATGCTTTATAGTTTTTTAACTACTCTTATTATTATTATATAATATTTTTAAGTTTCTTTTGTATTTTCTAAATCTATTAAATAATTATTTATATTTAAATATTAGTTTATTATATATTTTGTATAATTTCAGAATTTGAGGTTTATTTAATATTATATTATAACATTTTATATTTCTTTTAACTTTCTTTAATTTAATTTATAGTTATTTAGAATTTTTTATATTTAAGAGAAGATTTTGAGAAAGACTAACTTTTGTATTAAAGTTAAAAAAATGAATTCATTGTAAGGTAGAGTGAAAAGAAAGATGAAACTTATTTTTTCGTATTGATATTTTTGCTTATAAAATATAACATCAAGATCATGTGATGGAGTGGTTGTGGGCTTGGTACCTAAAGTAAAAGAATGTGAATTCAAAACCTATGTTTCCCAAAAATTTATTTTCTTTATGTACATATGTATGACAAATCATCTTCCATGTAAGCTCCAAACCTATGTGAGAAGCGATACATGTATTTCTTAAGTTTGGGATACATTAGGAGTCGACAGTTTATAAAATGGAGTGAGGAGAACGCGACATGTGTCGTCCGAAGCAACGGTTAGCCGACAAATAGGTTAGGGCTTAACACAATTAGAATAAGGGCAGCACTCTCGTCAGACCGGACTAATTGATCATCCGTTAAACAAAAATTTCATATCAATACATTATAATACAAAAGTCAATACATTATAGTGAAAAATCAATACACTATAGTACCAATACATCATAGTATAAAAACCAATACATCATATCACGGGTTAGAGATTTATGAAAAATCAATACTTTCGAGCATAAAAACCAATATATCATATTAAAAAAACCAATACATTATAATATCGGATCAGATAGTCTAATGGTTCATGATACGTCAATCTTGCCTAACACAAGTATTTACCTTATAATAATAATATATATATATATATATAGGGTTGGGTTCAAATGAAACTCTGTCAATATATGCGAACCTAGGGACCAATCCAGGCCATAGGATTTTTCAATCGAACGGACATATTTGATTTAATTTTACGTCTCAAAAATGGAAATGCTGAAGTCAAAGGACTGGTCAATTATAATCTAGGGACAAATTAGTCCAATAAAACATTTCACCAAATCCCYCCCAATATCCCTCCCCGTAATAATTGGAAGTTGAAAAGGCAAATATGTTGCAGTTGTATCAGTAAGAAAATATACATGCAAAAATAGTTTATAGGGAGGTGTGCAGAGTATAAGAATTCATCGCGTGAATTCACTCCTATCAACTACCCAGAACATTTTCGACAACGAGCTCTGCGGGCGGAAATCTAATTTTTTCGATGGGGAAAGTGGGACGGCAATCAAGAGGCGATCGTCGAACGCCACCTTCCGGCGGAGCAGGTGAATTGTCCATAGAATTTCTATTTGAATCGAGGTTGTAACCATAAAATTTGGATTTTGTTCAATTAAAATTCAATCCCAGTTCGATAATACTGCTTTCACTGAAATAAAAGCAGTCCCTAGTACTTTATCACTTCAATTTTGGTGTTTTCTGTGTTCAATTCTTCTTTTTAATTGGGTGGTCCCCAGTAACTAGGGTTTGGCGGCGATGATTTGGAAAAATTTAAAAAAATCTCTGCGAGTTATTGTAACAAAATAGTTTTTTTTTTTAATTTGTTTATTGGCATGCTTTTGTCATATGTTTCTGATACGACAAATTTGTGTGTGTTGATATGTTAATATTTTGGCACGTGTGGAAATAGGTACAGCTGGTTGATAGTTGAAAACGTGCTCACTATGTTTGATGTAGTGCTTTGTAATTACAGCTTAAGTGCCATAAAAAAATAGTAGACGTGTATTCAATTTCCGACAATTGTTGAGCTTTGATCATTGATAATATGTATTCAGAAGTGTCTGAAATGTAAAACACTTCGTATTACTTTCTATAAGGTTAGGTTCTGGAGAAGATATGAGTAGGTTGTGTGATGCTCTTGAGATAAATGTTTAGTGCTTTGATTGTATATATGTATTGTAAAAGATAGAATGGATTGGCCACTAGGTTTGATTGTAGTGCTTTGAACTGGATTGGTGCTTAGGTCTGTGTGATACTATGTTCTTAAATGTGACTGTAATGTATATAATTTGTAGTGCTCTCTATAAGGTTACAAACTGCTGAAGATATAAGTAGGGTTGTGTGGTGCTCCTGACTTAATTGTCAAGTGCTTTGATTGTACATATGTACTGTACAATAGAGACTGGCTTGTATTTATATTTGTATTGCTTTTTATTTTTTGTATATGCTGATGAACATATAATGGTGTTGTTTTGGTGTATATATTATGTGCTTTGATTGTGTGTTCCTAGTGTGAATTGTGTATAATGTAGTGCTTATGGTCTCCTGTTAAATATGCTTTTATAATAGTGCTTCTGATTGTGTGTTCCTATTGCTTATGGTATGCTGTTAAAGATGCTTTAAAGTATGTTTGTAGCTGTGACTATTCAAATGGAGCAATGTATGATTTTGTGTGGTTCTCTATGATTTTGTAGTTTGATAATTTGTGTTAACATCTAGTGTTCCCATGGGGGCATGGTTGTGTGTTTTCAACGGGCTTCGAATGGGTATTGTGGTTTTTGGATTATAGATGTTTTCATAATATCTAAAGTTGTTTGTTATTTTTTTAAAACTTCTGAACTGGGGCCTTTCATATATGCGCATGTGAATTTTTAGACATTTTAAATTGATGCCTTTTAAACTGCAATAATTTGTTCGAGAGAGCGATATATTACGATTAATTTTTAACCTGATTAAATCTTTCAGGTAAGCCCGGCGAATCAAAAAAGCGCAAAGCAGGYAAAGGCATCGGAAGTCTTGCTGATAGTTTGAATAATCGAGTGGCCGTTGCCAATAATGTYGATGACAATGACGCGTTTGCAGCAGGGTTTGCGTCAGTAAATACTAGAGTTCATGCACCCCCAATTAGTATCATTGTGCGCCAAGCGAACAATCAATTGGATGTTGCAAGCGGAAGATTTGGCACGAACATCGTTCGCGTTGATCCCTCGAGACTACCTGTCCCCTGCGTGTCGAATGTGGCTGACGTAGAGGATCAAAGCGATAACGAGGTCGTTGAATTTGTCGATCAAGATTACCCGTTACTTAGAACACGAACATCTCCCAGAATCCTAGTCAATGCGATTAAACAACTGAACCCGCGACAGATTGAGTCGGWCAAGGAGATGGGCTTTGGTGGYATTCTACATTTGGATGTAACTGCGCTGCCGCAAAGGCTTTGTTATTGGATTTTAAATAACTTTGATCCGAGGAGCTGTGAGTTGACTCTACAGAAGGGTAAAACCATTCACATTGACCACAGGGATGTCCACATCGCTCTCGGACTGCCAAAGGGTGAAGTGATTATCCAGCGAAAACCGAAGCATGAACAGTCGGCATTGTTGGATCAATGGGCTGGTTTACTTTGAAAAGAGGAAAGATAAGATTCTGCCAAAGGAGGTTGCACAACGGATGGTGGATGAGAGCGATGGTGGTGTCTGGTTCAAGCGCCAGTTCCTGATTTTGGTGGCGTCGTGTCTGATCGAGGCTGCACACAATGGATACGTTCTTCCACAAATCATGGATTATCTAGACGACGTTGACAGCGTTTCAAATCTGAACTGGTGCGAGTACACGTT
>BMAC01001103.1:0-50663 GCA_014905375.1 Phtheirospermum japonicum
GCGCCAAGACTCCTAATATCTATATAAACCCTCATTATTTCGGGTTTTAGGAGGGTGCCACGACAGATACATCTACCCTAAGGTTCCTTAGCTCATATAAACAATAAATCCACTTCTTATAACAAGATTTGGAGACGCGGATCAAGGATCGAAGTTCTTCGCGTCCGAAACACCGATTTCGCGCTCGAGAGTCCATTCTTCGCCCAAGATCAGCGTTCAAACTCTGGAATAGCTGGAGCCTTTCATTGCTTTTCGTAGTTACAATAAGTACTCTAAACTTTTAGTTAATTTCTTAGTTAATTGCTTAGTTAATTTCGTAGTTAATGCTAGATTAATTTAATTAGCTTAATCGTTTTATGCTCGTATTTTGGATACTGGTTAATTCAGCTTATTTATGCGATTTAGTTTATGTTCCGTTAATGTTCTTGGATTGGTATGATTCAATTGCTAGCGATAATCTCTTTAATTCATGCTTAAATACGATAATTAGTTTTTAAACTTCGTAGCGTTAATCGATAATTAGTTACTGCTCTTAGTCGATAATTTAGAATAATTAGTTTAATTAGCTTAGTACACTGCTTAGTTCGTAATTGATAATCTAGTTAAAGTAATTAGTTTAATTAGTTTAAATTATCGTCTTAGTTTATAATGATCGAATCAATCTTTTCAAACCCCCAAATGTATATGTATGTTATTCAAAATTGAGAAAAACATTGATAGGACCGAACAGTTGTTTCCTCGAGAGATACGACTCGAGTCAAACTCATCACCCTACAGTTACCTCGTACACTTGCGAGCAAACTGACGTGCTTTTAAATTAATTATTAAAAACGGGGTGCACAAAAGTTTGAGTCAAAAATTTGGCGCCGTTGCCGGGGAAGCAACGAGTAGGAATTAAAAATGTTTTTCGTTTTAGTTTTTGTTTAATTTATTATTTTATTTGCTTTTACTTGGTTTTTGCCATTTGGTGCGTTGACGTGTTGTTGAGTTTATGCAAGGAAGGCGATCACTTCAACGCGACCTTGTGCCATTCATCGACAACATTCACCGTTCAAATCCGCCAAGACCAAGATCAAGAAACCCTAATTTCTGAATTCTGGGCCGTCGCGTCGACGGAGCGTCGGTGGAGCATCGACTGACGCGAGCAGGCGCTCGGCGAATGTCGGCAGTCTCGGTCGGCAGCGCTCGGCAGGTCTGGTCAGCAGGTGCGCGCGTCGGCTGGCAGGTGCGTCGACGTGGTGCGTCGACATCGACGCTTCAGCAGCTAGCGTCGACGTTGCGTCGACCTTGGTGCGTCGACATCGACGCCTCAGAATGTTACGTCGGCAAAGCGTCGTCCTTGCGTCGACCGACGCGGGCCATGGCTCGCTGGCACGGCTCGTGTCGACGGGCGTCGACGGTCGCGTCAGTCGACGCGACTGAGCGTCGGTCTCCTTTTTTCGATCGTTTGCTACTCGTTTCACCGGAAAGCTTGTTCTTCTACTCTTGAACATCGAACTTCGTCTTTTACGCGCTAAACTCTTCCGGTTACTTAGATGTAAGGTGAAAGACAACAAAACATCACCTAATTGCATCAATTAAGATCAAAATACGGTAAAATAAGCTGGAATTATAAAATTACGGAATTATGCTTAAATAATCCAACTTATACCAAAAACAAATATAAAAACAAACTAAAAAGCTAATAAAAATAAGGACAAATCTACTCTAATCAGTACGTCAGTCGACGCGAGCCAGGCTGCACGCGTCGACAGGCAGTGCGTCGATCGACACGAGCCAGGATCGACGCAACAGAACATTTGCGTCGATGGTGCGTCAGTCGACGCGAGTCAGGCTGTGGCAGCTAGTGTCAGCACAGCACATTGCTTATCCAGTCTTCGTCTTCTCGAGCTATAACACCAAAATAAAACAAAATTAGATTATTTCATATAAAATAAAGTAAAAACACATTAAACACCAAACGAGACGAAAAACATCAAAAGGAAGAAAAATGATAAAAAGATAAACCTAAAACACGTAAAAGCACACAATACACGATGCAAAAATATACGAAAATCACATACAAATATGTACAAATCAGTAGGTGAAGGAAAGTGATAGCTTATTTTTACAAAAATGCAGGGGCAAAAACATCAAAATAGGTCAAAAAWCTGCGTGTCAGTCGATCGACTGAGAACCAATCGATCGACTGAAAGCTGTCGATCGACTGAAATGCCCAAAAATCACAAAACATTCTACCCACTAGTCAATTTCAACATCCCAGTCGACCCTTCAGTTGATCGACTGGAAACTCAGTCGATCGACTGACAAGCAGCTCCGGCTCGTTTTCTCATTTACGCTCCAATCGTCTGCCGGCTGTCGCTCCTCGTTCGCGTTGTGTCCCCTTGCTTGCTTGTTCTAATCCGAGTCGAATGAGATGTCCTGAGTGCGTACGGGATCGCTTCGGTCATCCTACGGCCATAAAGACAAAAACGAGTAGAAATAAACGAAAATCCAAAGAAAACCGCACAAAAGTTACGAAAACTTAAAACTAATAAAATCGGCCAAAACGACTCCTAATACACATAAAAGAAAACAAAACACATGCAAGCACGATACAAAACGGTAACAAAAAATACGTACAAAAACATGCAAATCAAATAGCATTACACATACTTTGACGAATTATTAAACAAAACAAAATTTGATTACACTTATTAACAGCTTAAATAGGTATAAAGACCTACACTGGTAGTTTAGTTCAACATAATGCTTATATATGTATACTAGTGTGGACACCCACGTATTATGCGGGCAGAACGAAATAATACATAATAAAACTAAATTGAAGAAAAAATATAAATACTGTAAATTGAGTTGTTCTTTCAATAAAGAAAATGTTTACTTGAGGTTCTGAAAAATTTCATTGAAACAACATTTGATATCTTACTAACAATGTTACCATCGTCATCATAGCATAAGATTTTTAATCCTTTACGACTCTTCACCCGAGAGATGGCGACATAGAGCTGGCCATGGCTAAAAACAGGTCTTGGTAAGTTCAAACCAACATTGGATAGAGTTTGACCTTGACTCTTGTTTATAGTCATTGCAAAACAGACGATGAGTGAAAATTATCTCCTCTGAAATTTAAAGGGCACCCTGCTATCCGATGGACTCAACGCCATACGTGGAATATAGACCTTCGTTTCAATATTAGTTCCTGAAAGATTTTGCCTCAATAATGCATTCTCCGAGTTGTGTAATTGTACCATTGCATAATCCAGAAGCTTGATCCATATTTCGAATCAACATAACCGGAATATTTTATTGTTATAATAAACTAATGAAAACAAAATAATTAACATTTATGAACAAAAAATTAATTTTTATGTTATAGTTTCATAATTATGCAGTATGATATATATAAGTATCAAGTATTTTCTTAAATTGATTTATAAAATATTACCATTCGATATTGGTTCGTCAATGAAAGCATCAGATTGACTTGAAATGTGATCTACAGTTAACATAAATCAATCATCAAAAAATAAATGTGTTAAACACAATACATATTATTACAAAAATATTATTAGAAATATAATGTTTATTATTTTCTAAGCATAAACATAAAAGAAATTTAAATTTTACCTTTCTGCCATTTTTTTTTTTTTTTGCAACTGATTTTTTCGTAGTGCACGATTACTTTTTGAATTATGATCCGCCATATTGTATTTGACTAAGAAAAGTTGTCTATGTAAGGATACTTTAAAATAGTTATTTAGAATCACAGAAAACACACTTCCTTCTTTGCTATATAGTCGGTTAAAAGACTATAATAATGAAATGTCATATATAAGTAAAACAAATTGATTTACTGGTGAAGTTTTTAAGTATCTGTTATAAATAAGAAAAATCTTCACAAAATCTGATATGTTATTATTTCGAAAAAGAGTATAATACATCAGGAAACTTATTTTAAACGTATATGGGAAACTTATTAGTGATAATTCTTAAAATCAAATATTGTCATAATTAAACATAATTAATTATTTCAAAATGTTGAGTTTAAGAATAATTTCCAAAAAAATAGGCCATTCTTTTCGGCCATATAATAGAAATAATTCATAAGATCCATTACTTTCAACGAAATCCATTTTTTCGGCCATTTATGAATATAGAAATTTATTGTTCCCAATACCATTAAATCTTTATATATACAGTTTATATAGATTATATATAAGTATATATAAGAAATATCATTAATTATATATTGGAGTTGCCATACGAAAAACTGATAACAAAGACATGTATCTAACACGTGATTTTTGCCAAAATAAAATTTGTAGATTATATTCAACCAACGTAAATTCGTAATTAATTATTTTCATAAGTACTTGGTATAAATTCATATAATTGTGATAATTCATAAGATCCATAATTTATTCGGATTAGTTTAATATCAATTAGTTTAAATAAAATTAATTGAGGTATTTTAATTGGAATAATAACCACCCTCGATTCATTTGTGGATACAGAATGATGACAAAAAGAAACCRAATATCTATCTTTCCATAATTTCCACTTTATAATTTCTAATATATATTTATTTTTCTATCATTAAAAGATTTTCGAATTAACATGGAAATTAAAATCTGTTATGGTTCACTTTATAATCCAAAAAAATCGGTTTATGAAACCAATTTCCTAAAGATACATCTACTTTCAAGATACATCTACTAATAAGTGATTGTATAGATAATAAAACAAAATCCATTATTTCTATAATTGAAAACATGTAAATAATTCCGATTATATATATAGGAAACCGATTAGTATATTAGTTTAGATAATATTCCAAAATATTTTAGAAAATTATTATATATAATTAATATTTAATGAAGAAGCATTAATCTTGTGTTAATCAGTTTTAATATGATTTTAAAAGTAAAAATTATATTTAGATATGGAATCAATTTTAGGGAATCGATTTGTTCACTCAAGGCATTGTTTCTTGTGTTAATCTGTGTAATTTATTTTCTAATATTGTGATAATCTTGTGTTAATCTTTGAAGAATCAATTTTAGGGAGTCGATTTGTTGACCAAAACTAATATACTAATTTACTAAGATATAAGAACTAATAGTAATAATAATCGTTATTATTATTATTATTATCTATATAAATTGGTAAAAAATTAATTTAATTGTAGATTATATTGTAGGAAGATACTCATATTACCAATTATTAATAATGTTTAAATATTTATACGTAAAAACGTATTCAAAAGAGAAAAATTATTCTCAAATATTATACGGGAATGACTTCCTTGATTTTAGAAACTGATTTGTTTTAGGTATGAATTTTATTAACCAATTTTAGGTATTAATTAATATAAGAATACCAATATTTAGAAATGGAATGACTTCCATAATTTTAGGAACCAATTATTATGGGAATCTTTATCAGCCTTATTATTATACATAGGAAACAACTTGTTTGAGAAAAACTAATATTAGGGGATTTGTTCACCTCAAACTTTTTTAATTAGGGTATGATTTTATTTGGTATTTAACAATTAATTTAGATTGTATGCAGATATACATAAAAATTGGCATCTACGTTGTGCTGGGCAGAAGAATCGGCAGAAATAAATCATTTTACATCTATTCTTCATTGAAAATTAAAGAAAAATCGGCATAAATAAATCGGCAGAAAACTGTTTGTCATAGAATGAACCACATAGTTTGTACGTATACAGATATCATCCCTTACTGAATGGAAAACATCACCACCACAACAATTCGGCTCTCAATTAAATCAATATGAATTTTTGTTTAAAAAAAAAAACCTGTAAATCAATATAAATTTTTATTTTCTCTTTATATCAACTCTTTCTGAAAAGAGATTACAACTTGTAAATTTACACATACTTATAACACCAAAAAACATATTAAAATTCTCAGTAAAGCTTGAAAAGTTGAACTTCAATATTTTTGGAGGTGAGCTTCTTGAAATTGCTAAACTTTCTAGTCGCGTAAGCTTTTTCCTTAGCTATATCGCTTATGCTTTGCCGCATTTAGCTCGTTGATCATCTCTTTTAGAGGTTCCACCCATACGGACTGCGAAGGATTGATAAAAAAACAGAACAAAATAAAATATCTGAACAAAATTAGATACAGTCCAATCTTGTATGATGATCGAGACGATTCTTCATGTAAAGGCAGAAAGAGGCCAGCTATAAAAAAGCATCTGGAAGAAGCTAAATAAATTGCAATGTTCAACCACAACATAATCACGATTTTAATCTAAAAATGTCTCTGTCAGATAGTTCACCTATGGAAAAACCAACACGGAAGTAAATAGTAGTTAATAATTATAAGACACCATATCAACCTGTTAATAAAAAGCTCATAGAATAGCATGTACCTTCACAGCATAGTGAGAAATAATAAAACATGTTTCAGAAAACTTAGCTTTCTCTAATCGTCGGTGGGAACGGAAATTCTGGAATAGCTTGTTTGAAAATGTCTCATGAGTTGACTTCGAAAACATGCTGCAGGAAAAGGATACAGGGATCAAGGATAAGTAAGAACCAATACGTGAACAATAAGAAACCATGAAAAGATAGGAGAGAACTCTGAATGTACTAAGCTTCATCCAAAAGAGCAATTATTCCTATGGGTTTCTGCAAAAGATACCCATATAACACTAAATGAAATCGGATCGATACCATCAGTGAATTCGATCTGGGTAAGAATCCTTTAATAGAATTCTGCAAAAAAAAAAAGACAATCGACAATACATAATTGTGAAGCCTCGTCTATTTACTCTTATAATTTATTTGAATTAATTTGATTATTCGTTATATCACTATTTTTATTTCATGTCAATTGAAATATTTTATTACAATAATATTTTGTTGGAATATATATTGGATATTATGAAATTTTTATTTCTATTTATTTAATTTTATAGTGAAAATAATTGTACACAGTATATTTTTATTTTAACTCATTGTGTTAAATAAAGCTCAAAAAATCCGTTAAACCTATTCAATTAGATAGGCCCAAATCATTGAACCCAACTCAATGATTTGAGCCCATAAACCAAGCCCAAATATTGAGCCCATAAATCATGCCCAAGCCCAGCATTCCACCGCCTCTCTCCTCTATAAATGGCTTGAATTGTCTTGAATTGTTGGATCAGCTAGGAAAAACAAGCCACTACACATAAACAGAAAGTCTTCTTCATTTTCCCCGTCTATCGCCGTTTCATGGCAGCTTACTTCGTCGGAAGTCTGTCAAAAATACAACCAACGGATCAATATGAAATTTATACCGTAGATAGCCAACTTCATAAGGTTTCCAACGCCACCTCCGGTTCGACGATCGGAGCTCTGGATCATCGGCAAAGTGCCGGCGAATTTTCTGGGCGCTGTCACGACTCCATACGGCGCTGTCGAACTTCGGCAGCTATTTTCTGGCGAATCGAAGGTCCAAAATTATTGTTTTATATATCGATTTGTTCGTATAGATGTGTAGTATTCGATAATATATTTATTTTTGATAATCGATATTGGATAAGTAGTGATGAGGCCTCGAACCGCCGGTTGCCGGCAAACCTCATTTTGGCCATTTGAAATATCGGAAGTTTATGAACCATATACTATGTGAAAGCTCTGGTCACGAGCTACATGTTTTTATACTCAAATTTTGATTTTCGATAAGTATTTTTGTAGCTCTGTGAAGTGTGTGTATTGTGTGTGTGTGTCGTTTGTGCTTGGGAGAGTAGGTGTTGCGTGTTGGTAACGTGGAGCGTGTATTTTGTGTGTTCACGATGACGAATGGAGCAGTGGTGTCGAACGAGGGTGCTTGGCTGGTGGCGAGGTGTGGAAAGTGGTGGTGGACGGGGGTAGAAAGTTTCGGGGTAGAAATGAAATGGGTCAAAAGTTGTGGGATATACTTTTGAGAATTAGATAGAGTTTTGGACCCAATTGAAGATTTTTAAAACTTCAAATTGAACCCTCTAATTCTCAATTTAGTCCCCTGAAATCAGGTTTTGATTTATTCCGAATCGACCCCAAATCAGGTTCTTTGAAACTGCAAATTGACCCCACAAACTTTTAAAAGTTCTTAAAATTATATTTTGAAACCCAATTACTTTATTAATTTTTCAAAACCGTACAACTTTCTTATTTTTGAGCCGAAATGTGTCAAATGACTTTCAAATGATTTCATATTTGAACCATAGATTCGTTATAATATCCTACTACGCAAGACGTATCCAAAATTATAGATATACCCCTTGAACTCCAGATTTCTAGAATCGAGGCCGAACGTCTTTATTATACTATTACGCGATCAAGTCGATTAGTTTCACTTCCAAGTGTCTTAGGATCTTAGATATTACTTATTTATATATTATATTTATAATTTTATATAATTATAATATATTTTAGGACTCAACATGGACTTTTATCTGGAAGTGGCGAGGCATTTCATGTACTAGATCAAGAACCTCGTAAAGCCGTCGTAGCTTTATGCTTGATTTTGGAAAGAAGCTCAGAGAAGGTGAGTAAAACTTTCTAAAATGGGGAGTTTGAAAATTCTCAAATTATAATGTGTGGTTTGTGCTTATCTGCGAGTAAAATATTTTTAACTGAAAAGTTTGAGATTTTACAAATCATGAAGCACTTGTTGCTTGAACATATTTTCATGTTTGTATAGTCTTTTGAAAAATAGTACTTTGAGGGAAAATATGCAAATGTGCATTGCCTTTGTGCTTAATCATAAATCCAATTATATGATTTTATATCAAAGATATCATTTGAACTCGATTGTTGTTGTTGACAGTTTGTTATCGATTGTTACCGCCTGTTACTGTATGTCAATCACTGTTACTGTCTGTTTGTCTGTCATTGTCACAGTCTGTCAGGCACGAGTAGTTTAGGCAATCAATCGACCAGGTTGTCTGTGGTTCTTACTTGACTACTCGTGGTACCTATTCCCATTTTTCCTGGTCGGGTCGGAGACGACGGCAGGATTTGGGTCGTAGATTGGGTATATTCCGGAATATGACGTACCCTGGGTTTGAATCCCAAAGCTTAAGGGACGTCGAGCCTACTGGGAGGGATAAGGAGTTTAAGGCTGCGGCCTGGAGTGTCACCTTTCATGGTGAGCGGAAACGTATGGGTCATGTTTGATCGACATTGATTCTACGTTTATGTGAGTTAATCTGGCTCGGAAGCTAAGTGCTACGCGTGGGAGCCACCTCTAGAGTCCTTCGGGAGCTAAGTGCTACGCGCGGGAGCCACCTCTAGAGTTCCGTACCCAAACACTCACTAACTGGATTGATTGTTTTTGAACGAGACAGCTTTTCCTGTCTGTTCAACTGTTAACTGTTTCAATTGATTTCTTAAAAATAAGAACGAGACGGCTTTTCCTGTCTATTCAACTGTTAAATATTTCAATTGATTTCTTAAAAATAAATTAGCATTGTCTGTTTGTTCTAAATGTGATAATTGGTTAGTTTTTGAGAAAATCTATCGTTTGTTTAATTTTAAAATATTTTAATTTTGAAGCTGCTGACTAGAGTTTTGTTAAACGTATGAAAATAGTTTTGCACACCAAGTGCTTGGAATATTTTATGAAAATTATTTTCTAAACTCTTGTCAGTTTTATATTTTAAAAGAAAATTTACATTTCAATTACTTGTCCTGACTGAGCTCTTTTAGCTCACGCTCTCGTTTGTTTTAAAACCAAACTCTCGAGATATCGACGATAATACCAATGAAGTTGATTTCGATTTTCAAGGTGATGACTGACTGGTCTAGAGCTTTCTTTTGTCGACTTCCTTTTATTGTGATTTTATGTATATAAAAGCGAATTTAAGGTGAGAGTCTGTTTATTTATTTATTTTATTTACTATTAAGGTAGTATTTTATTTGGGGCGTTACAATAATTCGTAAGGTTTGAACCAAAATTAATTAACACGATATAGACTAAAAAAAGGTAACCAATGAACAATAATTTTTATGAAAGAATTACACTAGAACAACATAAAAAAAAAAAACACTCGTATCACATTTTTATTGCAATTATATAGCTTTAAGTGTTCTGAATACAATTACAAAATCCATACACAATAAAATACATTTTAGTTAAACAACATAAGTAAAGTTCACAAACCGCACTCATTGGCTTGAGCACCACTGCCGTAGAGAATTCTAATTAACTCTAGTAATTCACAATCTGGACAAACTATAATTTTGCACCATAAATATTTAGTGCTCAATATTTTAACACATACACAAAAAGAAGAAAAAAAAAATACCTACATAGATTGTCGAGGATTTGAGGAGTGCGGATATTCTTAGGAGTGCTCGGAGATTAATTAAGCTCGCCTGACATCTTTTCTTTAGTCCCACAAACGTTCCTTCAGTTTCTATGTAACCGTTAGATAAATATAAATATTAATCAAATTCGCAAAAAAYCAGAATCAAGAGAAAGACCTGTATAACTTCTTGAGATCATGAGTCCAAAAATGGTTTTGCAGTACAATTATTAATAATGAAAATATCACATATTCATGTCAGTACTTTAAAAATCAAACAAAATGTTAGTTCTCTTTAATTTTGAAAATAAAAGTGCAAAAAGACCGATCATTATTAATAACGTCAAAAAGAATCCAGGAGGTTCTCACTAATATCTCAATCAAACAAAATAATAAGAAAGGAGAAACACAACAAATTGAAATCACTTACACAGAATAAAGTTAAAAAAGAAAGATTCTTTTCATTTCCATCCAATTTATTGTCAAACCTCATTTTACTTCATCCTTTTTGCAGATTTGGAAAATTTCATATTGTTATATTAGATATAGAATATTAATAAAAAAACATTGAGAAATAATTTGAAATAAATAGAAAACTTAAACATAAGCCTCATTAACTAATATAAAGTTGTCTCGTGAAAAGTATTTTAAAATAAGAACTGGACAAACAATTGTATAAGTTCTGTCATAATACCACCGAACCCTCTTTAAAAAGTCGTAATGCAGCAACATTTTATTATCAGTAACATCTTCCACATCTTTTCTTATTTTGCTATTTAGAAAACCTAGACTAATCCAAATTATCTGCAAATCAAGAATCATTCAATATACAGAGAGAGATAAACATTCTAAAAAAAATATCAAATTAAAAACATAATCCACAAAATTGGGAAGAGCGTTCCTTACTGTAGCCATTATTCCCATTTTCATGAGCTGCCGAGCCGAAAATATCCGAACCTTCCTTACTCTTGCCGCAGTCATCGACTTTTACGTCTCCGAGGATCCCCTGTTCTCCACGTCGCTCGATTCCACCGGCTCCACTAACTTTATTTGCTCGATCGATGACAAAAATTATTCTTTTCTGTGAAAATTGAGCACCAAAAAACTATTGAAAACATATCAAAAACCCTACAGAAAAACAAATCCAACAATATAAACAACCAAATTCAGATGAAACTTTAAGAAATAATAAAAAATTTGGCGATAATCATTTCCCGTCCTTCGGTTAATTGATGTTGAAGTCGGCGATCTCGAATGTTGCAGATCTCAATCTCGAACTGATTTATATCATAAAAATAGCTAAGAAATGTTGAAAAATATAGATTTATCAAAATACCTTGAAGAACAACCTGCTCCAAACAACTTTCTCAATACGTTGAACCTCCCCGTGTCTTCTCGTGCCTTTATTGAACAACAAACATAGATTTTTTTTTTTTGAAAGGAATGAGAATATTTTAATGAAAAGCAGCGAGAGAGGGAGGCGGGTTTTGCGAGAGCAAACCCTAATTTTTTTAGACAAAGTAACAAATAAGACAAAAATTCTTATTTATACCTAGTTAAAAAAACCCTAAAAGGTGGTATTTTAACCGAACAACCCGAGATTGACACATCAGCTTCTAGAGCTGTTAGAAGACGATATGTGTCATCCGAAGCAACCTTTAGTTGACACATAGGTTAGGGCGTTAGCAGTATTACTATTAACAAATAGGTGGATAACAGTGTCATTACATAAAAATTTACAAGCACGTCAAACTAATATAAAAAGCAACACAAGACCTTATAAATAGCATTAAAATCTTTTCAAATTACATTAAAATATACTTTTTGTGAATTATTAACATAATAAAAACTCAATACAATTCAGGGTGGGGTAGTTCTTTTCAAAAAAAAAAAAAAAAAAAAAAACAAAGAACAAATGAATATCAAGTCGCCGGTAATGAGGTTGCACAAAAATAATATAATTCACCAACATGAAAACCATTATATAATCAGCCCTACAAACCCTGAATTAATTGGGAAACTAACAATTAAACTCGACATCCACATGTATACAAATTAACAACATCAACTCCGGACACAATAAGCAATAAGATCCCTAAATTAATCGAACTCACACCATAAAAAAAATGCATATGAAGTGTCACAACAATCGCCGCGACCTCTCTTCAGCCCGCTTCGGAGAGCAGTTTTTTAGTCACCGTCACAACCCAATGTAGTGGTCACGAACTAGCCCGCGACAAGCCCAGAAATGTTATAAAATGACTTAATCCGACTTTATGGGCATATTTGACTGGTAAATATAAGAAAAGAGTTAGGAATTGAGCCCAATACATCCAATAAGCCATAAAACACCACATGGTGAGGTGGTGAGGTTTAGAGTGAGTTTTGAGAGATTGTAAAAAGTTGAGCAATAAACATGAAGAACGACAAATTGTTTCCTAAATTCTCGATTAATTGTGCCTTCTTTGTTTTTCTTGCTCATGACGATGATTGTCTGAATAAAGTGTTAGCTAAGTCTAGCTAATTTTTTTAGCATTACGAGGTTAGAAATAATAAATATTTGATGTTTTGTGATTCTCAAAAAATAAGTATGATCCTTCTATTATTTTTGTGTTTGCGAAATTATTTTTTTAATCGTAATTGGTTAATTGTCTTTTATGATGATTTGGTTGTAATAAATCGAATCGAGAGATAAGATTTATTCTTTGACTTTAATACAAAACACTATAATCAACAAAACTCATATTGTCATATAAGTTTAAATAAAATTAAATTATCATAATTATATTACTTGTTAATTCAGAGTTTTTGGTGTTTGCGACCTTGCTCACCAGTATCTTACATATACATCGTACACTTGCGGTTAGATAGCAAATAAAATAAAAAAACATGTAAAATATTTTTTACCTAAAAAATAGAAACAAGAATTATGTATTTGAAAACATTTAAGCAAGATGCGGGCCAGTTGGTGCTTCTGGCCTAATCTCTGGCCCTTAATAGAGCAGTTTCGTTCTTCTGCGAATAACTTGTATGTTTTATACTGACACTTGTCTACGTGGTATGTTTAGTTGGCTCATTTTTTTCCCTCCTAAACTGTAAATGTAGGGGATGGGCCAATACAAGATCCACACATGATAAATAACATATTTAAAAAATGTCGGCCACAAACATATGAGTAGTTCCGCTTAACAGAGGCTTGTTTCCGGTTGATTTCATCTAAGCCATTGGACAAGTAAAATAAGATTTGCCCAAAGCCACATGAATATCTTCCTAACAGAAATTCTCAAACGGATTTATTAAAAGTTGGATTGGAAAAAATAGAAAAATAAAAGGTGTTTATGCTTTAATTTTTTGCACATTATTATTCTCTTGCATTGTAGTTTGCAACGGACAATTTTAATTTAAGCCATTTTTTCTTTGTTTCTTTCTTTAATGATCGCAATTTTAATGTATTATAATGTTACATACATAGATTCACAGACAAAACATGATTAAATTAGATTAAAAGCGACAAAATAAAATCAAAATAAAATAGATGAGAAAGATAATCCATTAGTGTTCTATTTGCTACAATTAATTATTATACATTTCCTCTTTTAGATAAAAATATTGTGATCAGTTCCACGATTATTTCAATGTGTAAGAACTATTACAACTGATCGAGCACAAACAGAAACTGAAATAAGTAAATCACAAATTGGAAATAATATAAGAACAGAATGTATAAATCTAGCGTCAAGTCGAGTCGAGTAAGCACTTTTTTCGCAAGACGAAATAGCCCCGGTAGTGCCCTTCGGTTTTGGCTATTCGTCCCTGATAAGTCCAAAAGGTTGAACTACCAAATAAAGAGGGCACTAACCTCAAAATAGAGATCAGCGACCTGAATTGATGATTAAACTTGTTTCAGCGACCTCGAATATCCTCCACAATCGTCGCAGCGACCTCGCCGATCCTGCAAAACAACGCCTAGAACGGGCCGGATTTCGAGCCCGTTAAGACCCTCCGACGCTTAAGTTAATAAGCGAAAAACACACTCCTCTCTCTCAATAATACGGTGAAATCACAATAATAGCATGGTAATCCTACAAAATAAGAGACAAAAGCCCCTTTTATAGAGATAGGAGAAATCCTCCACTATCTAGGGTTACCTTTCATAACCAAAATTCCATTCATACCATGACTCTTTCACCAACTTTCAATTGGGACTCTTCCCATATGATAAGTTTCCATAAATATGAAACTTCTTAATATATATTAACGAAATAAGCCTGGGCATATAGCCCACCAGGCCCATATACATATTAAACTTTCAATCAGGCTCAAATACTCAGCCCAACCCATCAGAGATCACGACCCTATATGAGAACTCATCCTCATACTACAGGTCGCTACTCCAGACACATCAGCTCGCCCACTTTTGAAGAACAGCCTTCGGCTCGTTCACCTCTCAAGGGCATAATATTGAGGAGCAGCCTTCGGCTCGTTCACTTCTCAAAGACATAATACAGCTCGCCCATCTTTCAGGAGGCATACCCTCTCCTAGAAATGGGGTCGCCTTCCACAAATACCCAGATATATCACATAATATTACGTACGGATATCGCCTTCCACAAATACCCATGATTAACATATCATCTACATAAAGACATACTATAACAAATTTGTCATTAGTATTCTTAATGTATACACATTTGTCGCACTCATTTATCTTGAACCCATTTGACATCATCACTTCGTCAAATTTCAAGTGCCATTGCAAAGGTGCTTGTTTCAAGCCATACAAAAACTTAACAAGTTTGCACACCTTTATTTCTTGTCCAGGTTTTACAAAACCTTCAGGTTGTTCCATATAGATTTTCTCTTCTAAATCGCCATTTAGAAAAGCAGTCTTTACATCCATTTGGTGAATCTCAAGATTGTGCAAAGCAGCAATCGCTAGAAGCACCCGAATAGAGGTAATTCTCGTCACAGGAGAGTATGTGTCAAAGAAATCATAACCCTCCTTCTGGAGAAATCCTTCCACAACCAAACGAGCTTTATACTTATCGATTGATCCATCAGCTCTGAACTTTCATTTCAGAATCCATTTATTACCTAAAGGTTTACAACCTTCAGGTAAATCAGTTAGAATCCACGTATGGTTCTGCATGATCGAATCGATCTCGCTCTGTACAACTTCCTTCCAAAATGAACTATCAGTTCGTGAGAAAGCTTCTTTCAGTGAATTTGGTTCTTCATCCAAAAGAAAAACCACATAGTCAGGACCGAAGTCCTTTGCAACTTTAGCTCGAGTGCTCCGCTTAGGAGTTAGAGCTTCAAGTTCTGAAACGGGTCATTTGCGAGACTTAGGTTCAACCCCCACAAGTTCGTGACTTGTAGTTCCTTCAGCATTACCAGTGTTTGAACTGGATGCACCTTTATCCTTACAAGGATAGATGTCTTCAAAGAATATTGTATTCCTTGACTCAATGGTGGTTCTGACATTCATGTCTGGAACATCTAACCTATGGATTATAAATCGATAGGCGCTACTATTCAGTGCATAACCAATAAAATACAATCAACCGTTTTGGATCCGATTGTCACTTGTTTCGGTAGAGGCACTTCTACCTTCGTTAAACACCCCCACACTTTGAGGTATTTGTAAGAAGGTTTCCTTCCTTTCCACAACTCATAGGGAGTTTCGTCCCTTCCTTTTAGTGGAATTTTATTGAGGATGTAGTTAGCTGTTAAAACAGCTTCCCCCCACATGTTCTGAGGTAACCCAGAACTAATCAACAACGCATTCATCATCTCTTTCAAAGTACGATTCTTGCGTTCTGCAACTCCGTTCGATTGAGGTGAGTACGAAGCTGTAGTTTGATGAATTCTTCCACTTTCATTGCTCAACTCCTCAAACGGAGCTACGTATTCTCCTCCTCTATCACTCCGGATAGATTTGATTTTGCAGTTAAGTTGATTTTTGGCTTCATTTTTGAAGTTTCTGAAAGCTTCAATAGCCTCATCTTTACCTCTCAAAATATAAAGGTAACAGTATCTTGTGCAATCGTCAATAAAAGTAATAAAATACTTTTTACCACCTCTAGTTTGCACAAACTTTAAATCACATACATCCGTGTGAATTAATTCTAAAGGTGTCGTGCTCCTTTCTACCGATTTGAATGGCAACTTAGTCATTTTTGCTTCTACACAAATTTCACACTTACTTTTATTAACAAATTCATTTACCTTAAGTAAATTGAGATTTGATAAACGTTTTATTGTATTTAGATTAACGTGGCCTAATCTACAATGCCATAAGCTAGAGCACTCAGTCAAGTAAGAGGAATCAGAAGAAATTTTATTAATGACTTGTTTTGGGCGTATAGCCATTACACTTAGTTTGAACAAACCATCTGTAAGGTAACCCTTACCTAGTGGTGTCCCAAACTTAGACAATACAAACTTATTAGCCTCAAATACAAGTCTAAAGCCACGACTAACTAGTATTGGACCAGAGACTAAGTTCTTCCGGATGTCCGGAACGTGCAGCACCTCATTCAGAGTGATCTCCTTGCCAGAGGTCATTTTCAGCACAACTGTACCAGTACCAGCAACTTCCGAAGAAGCTTGATTWCCCATGTTCAACTTCCTTCCCTCACAAGGAAAGTATTTGGAGAACAAGCTCCGATCAGCACACACATGGGCGGTTGCAGCAGTGTCGATGAACCATTGACCACGGTTCTCGATCATGTTAGCTTCTTCAGTGATAACCGCAATGAGGTCATCACTAGTCAGCTCCCTCTCGGCTAGTTGGGCACTCGGTTTAGCCTTCTTCTGCATAGGCTTGCGACAATTCTTAGACATGTGTCCAGGATAACCGTAATTGTAACAATTGCCTTCGAACTTCTTAGAAGAGGGAGCTTTAGGCTTTGAGTTGCCAGGACGCGGCCTCTTCTTTGAGTTGTCTCCTCGTTCAAGTAGGTTCACCCGAGGTTCATCCGAACTTTTCAAATTCTTGTACTGAGCTCGAACTTCGGACTCAATTCGCACCTTCCGGATAATGTCTTCAAGTGACATCGCCTTTCATTTATGCTTGAGGTATGTCTTGAAGTCTTTCCAGCTCGGTGGAAGTTTATCAACCATGGCAGCAGCTGTGAAAGCATCCGAAAGAATCATCCCCTCGGCGTGGACATCATTCACCAGCATTTGGAACTTTTGAACTTGTTCCATAACCGAGCGAGAGTCAACCATCTTGTAGTCAATGAAGTTCGTGACTACAAATTTCCTAGTTCCAGCCTCGTCGGAACTTTATTTTTTCTCAAGTGCCTCCCAGATTTTCTTGGAGGTCTTTACATCCGAGTACACATTACTCAGGCTATCTTCTAGGCTACTTAACAGAAAACCTTTACACAGATAGTCCCCATTGTGCCAATTATCGTAGGCAGTGTGAACATGGAAACTCGTCTCATCCTTGTCCGGAATAGGGGGTTCTTCTTCCTTCACAAAGTTAGCGAAGCCAAGCATCGTGAGGTAGAAAAGCATCTTTTGTTGCCACCTCTTGAAGCCTTCTCCATTGAATTTTGGAGGCTTCTCTGCCGCAGCGGGCATGATCCGTGAGGAGTGCACCAGTGCGTTCATCGTTGGTACAAAAGTCCCCATCGAACTCGTTGAATGGGTATTCAAAACAGTTGAATCTGTTTGGGGAGAAGTTGCAAATAAACTTGGAACTGAAGTTCCCGTCATCCCAATAGGATGGGTCACAGCCGGAGCTGACATATTTTGGACCGAAGTCCCTATCCCAAAAGGGATCGTTCTAACAACCGAAGCTGTGGATGAGTTCGACTGGGCCATGCGCTTTGTCAGCGTCTCGAGTAAGAAGTCAAAGGTTCCTGGGTTGATAATTAACTCAGGTTGAGTAGTGTTCATGATTGGCGAAGACATGCCAATTGTCGTGGTGTTCGTGACTGCGGGGGCAGTGTTCGTCATGGTCGTCGTCGAAATGGTGGAGGTAACGGCAGGTGCGATCGAACTGATCGGAGTGCTGGAGGTCGACATCCTTTTCCAGTTAGGGTGAATTACAGATTACAAAAATAAAATATTTCGTCTTGCGATTGTAAGAACTATTACAACTAATCGAGCACAAATAGGAACTGAAATAAGTAAATCACAAACTGAAAATAATATAAGAACAGAATGTATAAATCTAGCGTCAAGTCGAGTCGGCACTCTTTCCGCAAGACGAAATAGCCCTGGTAGTGCCCTTCGGTTTTGGCTATTTGTCCCCAAAGATAAAACGACTTCGTCTCTGATATTACAGCACCGTAAATATCAGAGCTCCGGTGAACAGGATGAATATGGTCTGAGCTATGTAAAGAAAAATAAAACAGAAAAATAATATGCAGTGTATATGAGTGTTCTTCATTTTTGCAGGTGCTTCAGGTATATTCTCGTGTGTGGAGATAATGGAGCTCCTCACCCTTTTATAGGGGTTCCAACAGGGAAGGTTACAGCCTGTATTAATGTCAAACGCAGCCATGTGATTGGTCAAAGTAGCGTCCATGCATGATTAAATAGCATGACGTTTGACCTGAACGGAATAGGGACCCCACACGGACCACCTCAATCGGACCATCCAATTCGGACCAATTGCCCAAGACCCAAGTCCCAAGTCCTAGGCCCAGGACCCAGGTCCGAGGTCCGGGACCGGGCTCGGGCTCGGATCCGCTCGGCTTCGCCGAAGGCGAACTGGCGAACCCAAGTCCAAGAGCCCGCGTGAGCTTTGTTTACACAAAGGCCACAATACCCGCTGACCCACTTGATATCCATTCATTAAAGGTTAAACACTTTTAAACTCCCTTCCACATTGAATATTATTCAATGTGGGATAAACTTTAGGGAAAAAGATTGTAACCATCCTGTACTATACACGTTTTTTGGGTTTGCATCCTAACGTTTTTTTTGTAATTTAATGCATCCTGTACTTCACAAAATTCTGAAAGTGCATCCTCCGACAAGCCAACTCGCCCCAACTCGCCGAAACTCACCTAATCTCGCGAGTGACGTTGCATATTTTCAAACCCGTATACTTTAGGTGAGTTCCGGCGAATTTATTATTTATTTAAAACTAGTTCCGACATATTTTATTAAATATGCA
Source organism: Phtheirospermum japonicum (assembly GCA_014905375.1). Taxonomy (NCBI): domain Eukaryota; kingdom Viridiplantae; phylum Streptophyta; class Magnoliopsida; order Lamiales; family Orobanchaceae; genus Phtheirospermum; species Phtheirospermum japonicum. Next base: position 19,451 of record BMAC01001103.1, read on the forward strand.
AATTCACCGAATTTATTATTTAATAAATAATAAATTTTATTTATTTAATAAAATTAGTTCTGGTAACGTTAGGATAAAATATGGTTTGCATGTTTATTTAATAAATTCTAGTTTTTATTTAATAAAACTAGTTTTTTCTAAATTTTGTATAGTACAGGATGCACTTTCAAAACTTTGTATAGTACAGGATGCATTAAATTACAAGAAAAAACGTTAGGATGCAAACCCAAAAAATGTGTATAGTACAGGATGGTTACAATCTTTTTCCCTAAACTTTAATACACTCAAGCAACCGTTCAACTTCAAAGCATTATTTCTCACTCACCAATAATTGGATTTGAGAAATTCAAAATGCTATGATCATCTACCCGACATGTAGAATAAGTTTATACAATTCATTAACATGAATTATCGTTGTACCAATTAATTAGAATAAATTCAATTTACAACACAATGTTCAACTGAAATCAATTTTATCTGGTTTAGGTGCAACTCAAATTGGCCAGTTTTTATTTCCATCCTAAATCTTAATTGGTTAATTGTTACACAAGGCCAAAGAATTCTAATTGGGCAAATGCTAATTTGTTATTGAACTGATCATTGATCATTACGATCCAATTTGAAATTCGCTCTTATAAATTAGATGGACTTTAGCACAGGTTTGACATAATAAAAAAATAATAATAACTTTGAATGTAACGAATGCAAATAGTTGGGGTATTGAATAAGCTTGGAATGCATTTGGATGGAGTGATTTGGATTTTGCCGGGGATTTGAAAAGAGAGTTTTAAATTCATATATATCAAATCTTTTGTCGGGCCAAGAGCTTAGAGTGCATTTTAAAATTATTCACTTTGAATTTTATTATTTCCAAAGGAAAAAAAATACTCGATTGATTTTGTCTTTTTCTAAGGAATAAAATAAATTATCTTGGGAGTAAATGTGAAAATCAAACATGAATGTATATTAGTTATGTGAAATAAAAAAAAAAAAAAATCTATGGACAAAGGTCACGACATAAATTAAAGTTGATGAATAATTCTCATCTAAATCAAGGAACATATAATATTCAAAATATAAGAAACACAATCATTCATCAGAACAAGATCTAGTTAGAACTAATATTCAATACAAAAGATTAAACCAACTCAAATTAGTTTAGAATAATCGACTGGTAGTTTGATAATTTTAATGATTCTTCTACACCAAGTTCTATACAAAAGCTAACACAACACTCAAGAGTTAATAAGAAAGATGTGCTCTTTTTTCTTTTCATCTGGGAGAGCTTTTAACAAATTAAATTCTTCAACATCACCATTCATCAACTTCAGAGGAAGTAGCTATAACACTGACCGCTTCAGCTAAAGAATCTTATTTACTTCTTTCCCTTTTGTTTTGCATAGAATTCATTGAGCTTGATGTTGTGGATCTAGGGTTTACAAAGGGGAAAGATGCAGAAGTGACACGTTTGATTGAGGTTGGAGATGTTTTGGTAACCGGGGGTGGAGATATGGGTAAGGAGCGCATCGGGTCGAGAGCACCTGGACTGGAGACACCAGCTAAGGTTTTGGGCTAGTTACTAGTTGGGCTGGGATAATTGTTTTATTGCTGAAAATGGGAGCCCAAGTCCAGGGGTTATTTAGTTAATTTTAATTAAAGTTGTCATTTAGCTAAGATATTTTTATTAGTGCACATGGGATGTAACAAACTGCATGGCCTATTCCTATTAATACGGGATAAGGCAAGGGAACAAGGCATCAATGAAGAATTATATTCCTTTCCTTCTTAATTTCATCTGAAACTCTACTCCTCCCCTCCACCTATCCTCTTCTTCGGTTTACATTTTTTTATGCAAATTACATCAAAATAATCCCACCCATTCATACTACAAAAACCTAGAATTACAGAAATTATCAAGTCTATTACAAGTGGTATCCAGAGTCTTGGATCCTTGGAAGATGGCAGAAGGAACCCGCATAAAGGATCTTCAAGAAGCCCAGAAAAAAATAGACCAAAACCTGCAAACAGAAACCATGAAAAGGGAAGCAAGTGAGATTAAACCGCAGGAACAAATTTCAGGTTTTAATTCCAATTTACAGGAGTTAATGGGGTTAAATATGAAGTATGACCATTTGACACAAACTCTGGCTGCTATGCAACTACAATTACTCAACATGAATAAAGAAAAGAATCAAGCAGATGAAGAATCTATCATAGGAGGTCCCTATCCAGGGTTTGGCAGTGAAGGCATATTGGGCAGGTCCAGTAATTCTAATAAATCCAGGATAATTACAGAACCACAGAACATGAACTTTCTAAGCCCAGTTCCCAGATTGGAATTTCCTAACTTTGATGGCACATCACCCAGGTCTTGGGTACTCAAATGCAACATTTATTTTAAACTTATGCCAAACATCTCTGATCAGCAGAAGGTTATTCTAGCTTCTATGCATTTTGAGGGAAAAGCTGCTCAGTGGTTCCAAAATCTCAATGCATCACAGACAGACATAACCTGGCAACAACTGATTGAGGTAATTTCAGCCAGGTTTGAAGAAATGAAAGAAGCTAGGATCATTGCTAAATTCAACAAGCTGAGGCAGACTGGTCCCTATGCAGAATATGTGGAGAGGTTTGAAGAACTAAAGCCATGCATGAAAATATTGAGCAATTATACAGAGGAGTACTTTATAGCAAGCTTCATTAGTGGTTTAAGTGAGGAGTTACAGGCTTTTATCAACATGTTTGAACCAGCCACCCTACAACAAACTACTGAGTTGGGCAGAAAACAAATATTGACCCTAGATGCCATTGCAAGAAAGCTCAAGACTAATCCCAGGACCAACCCCCCAATGTTTCAGAACAAGAAACCAGAAAATTCATATCCACAAGTTCACAGAACAACCCCAAGTAACAACTCCAAGCCACAAACCAAAATGCTCACAGCCTCAGAAATGGCTGCAAGGAGGGAGAAGGGCCTATGCTATAACTGTGAAGAAAAGTTCACATATGAACACAGGTGCAAATAGAGGATCAATTATATGATAATGACAGAAGAAGAAGAATTTGAATGCTCACAGGTTCTTGGCCCTGAATCACCAGGGGATTTAGTACCCCCTGACACCATGGAGGAGATACAGATGACCCTAAATGCCCTCTCAGGAGAAGACAACATTACCACCATGAGGGTATGGGGGCAGAATAAGGGGAACAAATTGCAGATTCTAATAGATTCAGGTAGCACCCTAAGCTTCATCCAAGAGTCTACTGCCAACAAATTGGGCTGTCAAGTGGTGGAGGCTAAACCTATACTAGTAAGAGTGGCTAATGGGCAGAAGCTTGTCAGCACTAAGGTAGCAAAGGGTTTCAGGTGGACAATGCAAGGTCACCCCTTCTCCTATTCCCTGAGGTTACTAAAGAATGAAGGCTGTGACCTCATCCTTGGAGGAGATTGACTAAAGTCATGCACTCCAATAGAACTGGACTATGAACACATGACTTTCACTGTGACACAAAAAGGGGAAAGGGTAAAAATACAAGCACTGACATCCACTGCAGACTGCCAGTTTATATCTGCCCCATCATTGTTCAAAATGATGCATCAAGAATACCCTAATCAGGTTGAAGAAATTCCCCTCTTAACTATACAAGGGGAGAAACAGGTGGAGGACCTTCAGTTGACACAAATGACAGAACTCCTAGAGAGATACAGTGATACTTTTGAAGAGCCTAAAGGGTTGCCACCAGTAAGGGGAGCAGAGCACCAAATAATTTTGAAACCTGGCATCACTCCAAAACACCAATTCCCTTACAGGGCATCACATGACCAAAAGGATGAGATAGAGAAGATAGTCAAGGAATTGCTGCTTAGTGGGCTTATACAACCTAGACAAAGTCCTTTTGCGTCACCTGTGCTGTTAGTAAAGTAGAAAGATGCATCATGGAGGCTATGTGTGGACTACAGGTACCTGAATGACCTAACTATTAAACATGAGTTCCCTATTCCAGTCATTGATGAGCTACTAGATGATTTACATGGGGCCAAATACTTTTCAAAGATAGATTTGAGGTCAGGTTATTTCCAGATTTTGATGAAACCATAGCATAGATATCTAACTGCATTCAACACACATCATGGCCAGTTTGAATTCCTAGTCATGCCTTTTGGACTGTGCAATGCACCAGCTACCTTTCAATGCTTGATGAATCAAGTGTTTAGTGACAGTCTGAGGAAGAATACACTGGTGTTTTTTGATGACATACTAATCTACAGCAAGGAATGGGAAGAACATCTTCAGCACTTGAAGGGTGTCCTGGACAAACTCAGGATAAACCACCTATTTGCCAAAAGGAGCAAATGTCAGTTTGGTCAAAAACAGATAGAATATCTGGGCCACATCATCAACCAAGATGGGGTTACCACTGAACCCTAGAAGATAGAATGCATGGTCAACTGGCCTACTCCTAGGACAATCAAACATTTGAGGGGATTTTTGACTGGCTACTATAGGAAATTTGTAAAGGGTTATGGGTTGTTGAGCAAACCCCTTACCAACTTACTCAGGAAGGATAAATTTGTGTGGGGGAAGAAAGCTTGTTTCATTTCTTAATTTAAGTAAGTTTTCTTTCAATTTCATGTTTTATTCATTAATTCCATGCTTTGTTCTTCATTTCCATGCTTGTTCTTCATTTTATGCTTTTTGTCTTAGCACCTTGAATTCATGTTAGATCTTAAGAATTGGCTATGGAGTCTAGATGAATGACACATCTAGATCATAGATCGTCTCTTAGATCGTCTTGATTTCGAGTTTTTCCTATGCTTTATTTTGGTTATTATTTTCATGCATAGTTTTAGGTTGAATCTTAGATCTACACTTCGTTGCTTGTTATTTTCCGTAAAGTTTTAAACTTTCACGTTAACTTTTCTTGCTCTTTCGATCCATGCTTTCGATTTATGTTAATTTGCATTATTTGAGTTTTTATGCATAGTTGTACCTTGTGCATGCATGCTTGTACTTGGTGAAACATTGCATTTTCTTGCTTATTTCTATTATTGTTTTGATTTTCAATATTGAGGCATACGATGAGGCATTCTACCAACTTGCAATTTTAATTCCTAGTTTAGTTTAGTTATTGTACTTGCTTTATTTGCATTTTCCTTTACTTTTCAAAGCTTGAAACACATTAAATCCTTCAATTGAATCGAAATCCGATAATACCAAGCCATGAGCCCGTTGATACTTTCAACACCACTAAAACTCTTCTAACACTAACACATATTCTAATTGACCATCCATATCCTTATTCCAAGACACATATGATTGTTTCTTGTATTTGACCGCTGTAAATAAATATTAAGGAGAAAATTACAAGAAAATTCATACTAAAAAATAAAGATATCAGACTTGAACTACTAGCACCAACATAAAATATGAAACATTCAAGAAATATTACCATCGCCGTGGCCAGTAGTTGAAGCATCATGAGTGGAAAATGAACCAATACATGCTTGTGAGTCAACAATCCCAAATCTAACTTTGCTTGAAGTTGTTGCTCCCATTTTCATGTTGTTCGTTTAGCTATTTATGCTCAATACAATCAAATCAGAGAAATCAAGATATTGCGATATTTTTAATGGCATTTGTAATAGAAACCATAAAAACTTAACATGCTTTGTTCATAAGATTGGCAATAACATAACATTGTTTACAAAATATAAAAATCAAAAAAAGCTCTAACTATATTTTGAAAAAAAAATCAAAATGAGTTATGCTCGTCCAGCTTGATACTCCGTAAACATTTACATGGAAAATTTATCTCAAAATGCAGTCCACTATCCAGTAGGTCAAACATATCTTATTTGTTGATCATCAAAGTTATCATCTTCAGTTAGTATAGTCCCTGTTAAATCCTTGTCCACTTCATCCAATAAGGAATCTACATGCATCTCTCGACGAACAAAATTATGCAATATGCAGCAAGCATTAATAATTTTGATTTGAGTCTTCACACTATAGAATCTTGCACTACGCAAAATACCCCACCGTTTATTAAGCAACCTAGAAGTTCTTTCAATTACATTTCTTGCAGAAGAGTGTCAAAGATATAAAATTCTTTATAATTTGTTTGATTATTGATTAACGGGGAACTGTCTTGATTTTAGTAGGTATTTTAGTTTATTTTTCTTATTATTTTCGGTATAAGTTGGGCAATTAAGCTTAAATTCCTATAATTGTATTTCCAGCTTATTTTACTGCTTTTTGATCTAGATTGATGCAATTAGGTGATATTTTGTTATTTTTCAACTTATAGCTAAGTAACCGGAAGAGTTCAGCATGTTAGAGATGAATTATGATGATCGAGAGTCAAAGATCGAGCTTTGCGGCGAAGAAGTATCAAGAATTTGAAGCTAACGATTATCTATAACGGTTATTCCATCTGGAACAGTTATAGTATAATTGAAGACCAGGGGCGCTGAAATGAAGAACTAGTGGCAGCTATCTATAACGGTACTTACCGCTGCCCAGAACCGTTGCCGAAGTGCAGAAGTACAAAAATGAAGAACTAACGATAGCTATCTATAACGGTTTACTTACCTCTACCTTACCGTTAACGCTACCGCTAAGTGCCCAGAACCGACATAAAGACTTTCCTTTTCAAGTTTTTTGAAAATCTATAAATACTACCCCATAAATCCGATTTTCTAAGTTACCTAAGCTGTAGTTAGACACTTTAAACTTATTCCTAGGGTTTCTAAGGCCTCTTAGAGATTGACAACCCCAAACGAGTGCCGAGTTGTTTTTAGTTTCTCTTCAAAAATCCTTAGATTTAGATTAGCTTTGGATAATTTCGATTCAAGTTCTCTTCACCAAAACGCTACGGTTCATCTTAACTTAATTACTAAGTATTTATTTTTCTTGCTTTTTAATTTAATTGCATGCTTTTAATTAGTTTAATTAATAATTATTATTTCCATGACGAATCGTTCTTGTGATTGTGTTGGGATTGAAACTTTGATTGTGATAATTATTTTTGGCTAGATCTAATGGGTCTAGAGCCTAGATTCGTTGTGAACCATCAATTGGATCTTCCCAAGCGATCGTGAATACGAATCGAAGCTCTAGAAGCCAAGTTTTCTTAAATCGTTTTAAAATCTTTTAATTAATTTTCTTTTAGAATAAATAATTTCTAGATCCAATTGCTCTTAGATAAATTAATCTTAGGATTTAGATAATTAGTTCTTAGTTTAAATAGTCCTAGGTTCAAATTAATTATTTCATAGCGTAGATAATCTTTAGATTTAATTTAATTACTTTAGTTTAATTAATTCTTAGATCTTGATTCTTAAAACTTTAAAAAAAAACCTTGAGTTAATTGTCCTTCGTTTAAACCAATTTATTTATGTGTTTAGATTAGGATTTTATTTTATTTCTTATTCGTGAACAACAAACACAAAAGGAACTTCCGAGCCTAGTTTTCCTTGAAAGGCGATTCAGTTCAACTTAACAACCTACACACGATCCCGTTCTCTTGCGGGCGAACTTTTAAATTTTCGACAAATCTTTATAAGTAGGTACACAAAAGTTCGAATTAAGATTTTTGACTCAAGGGTTTAGGACCGACGCTCTGTCGACGCCAATGCCCACGAACTCTCTGTCGCGTCGATCCTAAACGCGTTGATCGACGCACCGATCGACGTGACTGCCCAAAAACACATTTTTAGGGTTTCTTGTTGCTCAAGACATGGAAAAACTATAAATACCCTGTGTATTTCGGATTTTTGCATACATAATCATATTCCTAGGGTTCCAAGGCCTCTTGGGGGCTGACAACCCCAAAGAGTGTCTTTCTATTTTCTTAGTTACTCTCCATATGTCTTAGTTTTAAATTTCTAGTTTTTAGATAAAGTAGATTAGTTCTTAGATAATTTAGATTCAAGATCTCGTCACCAAAACGCTGTCAATTCGTCTTGTTTAATTAGTAAGTATTTATTTTCTACGCTCTTTAATTTAGTTGCATGCTTTTTATTAGTTTAATTGATAATTATTGCTTCCATGGTGAATTGTGCTTTTGATTGCTTTGAGATTGAGATGTTGATTGTGTTCATGATCTTAGGCTAGATCTAATGGGTCTAGAGCCTAGATTCGTTGTGAACCATCAATTGGGTCTTCCCAAGCGATCGTGGAGACGAATCGAAGCTCTAGAACCCTATTTTTCTTAACTCGTTTAAAAAATATTTTAATTAATTAATTCCTAGATTAAATAAATTCAAGATTTAATTTCTTTTGAATAAAATAATTTAGGATTTAGATAATTAGTTCTTAGTTTAAATAATCTTAGATTTAATTAATTAAATCTTAGTTTTAATTAGTTTAATTAATTCCTAGTTCTTAAAAATAATCAAACAAAACCCCGTTCATATGTTATTTTATTTAATTTCTTATTCGTGAAATGCAAACATAAAACGAACTTCCGAATCAGCTTTCCTCGAGAGATTGACACGAGTCAACTTCCCACCCTACAAGCGCCCTCGTTCTCTTGCGAGTAAGCTTGCGTGTTTTAAATTAAAATATATATAAAAGGGGTGCACAAAAGTTTGGTTCAAGTATTTCCCTCCAACTCCTTAAGATGGTAACGAGTTACTCTATATGGGGCAAGAAAACTCAGACCATTATTGTAACAAGGATCCATGATATAATAATGGTATAGAAAAAATTACAATAGTATAAAGTTAAATAATAAATTCATAAGAAATAGTCTATTCATGCCAAAACTTTGACCTACCCGTATATACTTTTTTGCCATTATATCTTTGTAAAGCAGCACGTAGAACTCGTACATCTGAAGCATACCCCTCCCAACCAGGTAGTACATAGAGAAACCTCGAGTTAGCATCACACACTCCTAGAACATTAAGACTTATATCACTCATCCTGTTTCTGTATCTACTACGGTCTTCAGCTGGAACAGTAAGTTTAACCAATGTTCCATCTAAAGTCCCCACTGTATTCTACACATATTTTTATCAATGAGGTCTAAGAAGCAAAACCAATATAATATTTAAAAAAGTCGAATACCAAACTATTACCGGGAACCATCTCCACCTCTCTTCACTTTCTTGAGATATTCACTAATTTCTTGTTTGATATAAAGCTTTCCGATTATTAACACCACCCGTAATACATTGTGAAATCGCCTACTAATAGTTTCCTCCAAGCGCATAAATGTAGCTGTGATGGTGCTATTTTTTTGATCATGGTCAAGAATGTGCAAAAAAAAGTGCTACAATTTCTTCTAATGTCACGTTCCTAGTAACAACTAAACCGCCCTTATCTCGCATCACGGCACATAAATTTCTAAACCTTCTACTAGTTACTCATAGTTGCTTCAAGTATGTTGAGCCATAACTCAAGGATCTTATCCAAAGATCTCTTTGATGAACTCTTTCGGTATTATCACTCATTGAGAAATCCTTAATCAAGTATTTTTCATGGTACCAACCTCCAATAATGCCAAGTAAGAAGCTTAACAAAAATATAATAATTTCTGTCTCTTCTTCATCATTTTCCTTTTCTTGAACGTTTCCTATGGATACTATCTATTGAACCTATATTCATATTTAGACAATTTCAATCTAATCATTGATACAAACATATGATGCAAATTATAATGAAAAGAAACAGGTAATATAAATATAATAACTAGAGTAAACACCAAGTGAGTTCTCAATAAATTAAATAGGGGTTTTTGGTTTTGATAATAATAATTTCTATCTCTGCTTTTGTTCTCAATACGTTTTTATTTTGATAATAGAAATTTCAAAATGATGAAAGCAAGCTTTTCTACACTATGGAGGACATAATATAGAGATATTTGTCTGACTACATCATTCAGAGCTACTATAATTTAAGTATTTTAGGCATTGAGATTCATCAAATAGACAAATAAATTTTGATTATGAGAAATTGAGATTAGCAAGGGGACCAATTGAGGATCATATATATTTTTTAGATTTGAAATCCACCTCTACACTTTTTGACTTTACATGTTATGAAATTAGTGCTTTGAGCTTCCTTTTGTCATCGGAAACTAAATCAAATATCATTTATACAATCAGGGGAAAATGTCATTAAAATACAATGCAGATTATGCCAACATATGAAACTGCAAGGGGAATTCCTCTTCAGACCCAACCAAATTTCTAAGATTTACAACAAGATGCAATAAATGATGATAAGAAATACAAGAATATATAGTGAAAGTAACATTTATCTCATAAACATATGGAATGTTGAAATAGAATAAATCATATCAGATTGAGCAAACAGGGAGAATGTTGTGTGAAATTTTGTAATTGCAGCCTAATTTGAAGGCGAAAACACACATTAGGTTGAGATAAATCATATAGGATGTGATTAAAGAAAGAGTGAGCTAACATAGATAGGATTATGTGTGGAATTTTGTAATTGCAGCCCTAATTTAAAGGCAAGAGCACGAATTAGGTTAAAAATAACATAAATTGTAGTATTTGGATATAGAAAGTGTGAACGAATGAAATGAATGGAGAGAGAAAGAAGAACGAGAAGGAGCAAGAGAGAGAAGCTTATTGGCACCATAGTCGCTCGAGTCAACTATCAACTATCGGTGGGTAGGAGAAAAAAGACCTTCGATGATAATGAGAAGAGAGGATTTAAAGCGACTAGGTTTAGGAGTGGATTCGAAATCCATTAAAATAGGCTAAATCATCCGGACAAAATGCACTGATTTCAAATCCATTCATTTATTATTTTAGTCAAACATCTGGGATTGATTTGAACAATAGACTTTAAATCCATTGGGCCCAAACCCGTCAATCCAAACACAACCTTAGGGTTAGGGGATGTTGGTCTATATACACAGGTACTTGGAATGAAATGGAAGAAAGTGTCATTTCTAAGATGTATGCGAAGAAACAATAACAATTTGTTCTTGCAATTTGCAGCAATTTAAGTTATTTTTTGTTATAAATATATGAACTATAGCAAATATTCACAAGTCAATTTGTAAGATATGCAAACGGTATTCTAGATGATAAATTTAATGCTTTGTATTATAGCTACTATGATGACTTTGGCTATAAAATGTCCAGCAAATTGTAATGTGCTTAAATAACCCGAAGAATTATAATATATTGCATCAGTTTCTATCACTTCCAATATCTCAGTTTTTCCGTTCATCTCATTTTAGTAATCTAGTGTGTAATTTATAATACGTAATCAGTATGGACGCTTTAAATATCCAACGATCCCAACGGTAAGAATTCATACAAATATATTTCTTTTATGTCAACATACATATTTATTTTAAAACTGTATCACCATAATTATAGATAAAGGAGGCTCTGCCACCATCTATAATACTTGACGAGATTACGGAACAAGTTTCATTTTATTCTATTACTTGATAAGAAACCCACTTGAAAGGTTTACCGAGTATTGTGGTATGAATAATTCATATCTATCAACTACTTGATTACAAAACACTCACTTGAAAGTTTTACCAGTATTGTAGCGTGAATAATTCTTATCTATTAATATTGTTACTTGATTACGAAACACCCACTTGAAAGGTTTACCGAGTATTGTGACGTTATTAATTCTTATCTATTAATCTTGTACTTGATAATGAAACACACATCTCAAAAGTTTAACAAGTATTAAGGATTAAATATATTTCATAGAATTTCCATATATTTTCAAACATCACATTTTATTCTACCCGTTCCAAATGTTTACCAAGTAACGTGACATGAAAATAAATAATATTCTACTACATAATAGTAAACATCACATTTTATTCTTCCAGTGAATAGTTAACGACTAGTAATAGTAATTTTTATTCTATAATTACACTCACGTTCATTCAAAAACTACCTCATATTCTCTCATCTCCCTAATATATTCTTAACATTAAGATTTTCAAAATGTTTGAGCGAATAGTAATGGTAATCACCATTATACTGATTACCTCACTCACCATATTAACCTTCAGCATGGATTATGATACAAGCAATTTCTAGCTTCGTGTTCTTGTTCTTTGTCTTATTTATTTTAGTGGTAGTTATTTCTTACCCCCCCAATTATTGTATTTTTCACATTTTACTATACAAACTACTATTCTGACAAATTGCCATACAAATTATGCGCGATTTGCAGTTTGCCCCTGGAACAGAATGTTTGTGGTATTATAATCAAGACTTGGTCACAAAAACACAAAAAATCTGGTTTAGGAGGTTAACTACAAATTGCACATAGTTCGTATGGCGGTTTGTCACAAATAATAGTTTGTATGGTAAACTGTGAAAAACGTAATAGTTTGGTGGGTAGAAAATAATTAACCCTTTATTTTATGTTATCATTTCTTATAGATATCGATATTTATTAATTGTTATATATGTTTACACATATTTATGATTTAAATAAAAATCTCTTTAATGCTGAATTATTAATAATATGCACATTCTTTTGATATAGTTATTTACAATGTAAAACCTTGTCAAACTTGAATTTGAGGTACTTGACATCAGTGGGAAGAATTACTTATCATGGATATTGGATGTTTATACCCACTTGAATGCCAAAGGTCTTGGCGATACAATAAATGAAACAAAAGAAACATCAACTCAGAATAAGGCGAAGGATATGATTTCCCTCGCCACCACCTCCATGAGGGTCTAAAAATTGAATACCTCACGATCAAAGATCCCGCTGATCTTTGGAAATCATTAAAAAAATGATATGACCATCAAAAAATGGTCATCCTCTTAGCACTTCGATTTGAGGATTTTAAATCAGTTAACGAATATAATTCAGTAATATTTTGAATTAGTTCAAAAGGTAAAAATTATGTGGAGATAATATTACTGATTTTGATATGCTTGAAGAAATATTCTCCACATTTCATGCTACTTATAATCCTTCAACAACAATACAGTGAGCGAGGATTCAAAAAGTATTATGAACTAATTTAGTATTTTATTGGTTGAGTAAAATAATGAATTGATAATGAATATATATGAGTCTCATCCTACTGGCTCGGCCCCGATAGCTGAAGCAAATGCAACATTATCTAGTGGTAACAACGGGCATGGTCGAAGTCACGATATGAGTCGTGGATGTGGACATGGTCGTGGCCATGGTTATGGGCGAGGAAGAGGAAAAGGTTTTCAACCAAGTTATCATAACTATAACAAGGCATATAAATAGGAGAAACGAGAAAAGGTAATAATGTCATAAACAAATCTCAAAAGGAAGATGCTTGTTACAGTATGCTGGGTCATTGTCCGCGTACATGCCGCACACCAAAGAACTTTGTTAATATCTATTAAGAATCACAGAAAGAAAAAGGGTGAATGTTGAGACAAACTTTGCTACAAGTGATTCTAACGACTTTCCATAGGGCCTGATAAATGACATGACCCACTTGGATATGGCCAATATGATTGATAAATTGAAGATGAAATAATATTATGGAGGAGTAATTGTTCAATTATTATGGTTTTATGAGTATTGATATTCTATAATTCTATGAGTGTGGTAAGTTATTATGCGAGTTTGATTCCATGTGTGTGATATATCATCTTATCATTTGAGTGTGATTTTATGAGTGTGGTATGTGTTTTACTTAAGTGTGATTTATGACCTTATGAGTGTGATATGTAATTCCCTTATGCACGAGTGATTTATGGTTGTGTTTAATTGTTTCTTATTATGAGTGATGTATGCCTTTCATAGTTTGATGTAATAATCTTATGAGTATTTATTATTATGTTTTTACAATGCTTCAAGATTATTTATTTAAACTTGTTCTCTCTTATTTGAAATAGATCATGAATATACCTCAATCCAAAATTCAAGACGGTGATTTATGTCTTTTGGGTGGTGCTACAACACATACCATACTTAAGGATAGGAAGTATTTTTCCAACATGAAGATTGATGAATTAAACGTCAATACAATCTCTGGTAAAGCAAAAATATTGAAGGAAAAGGGGAGGTAAACTTTCTGATGCCTAGAAGAACAATGTTCACAATAAGAGATGCATTTTTCTCTCCTAAATCACAAAGAAACTTATTAAGTTTTAAGGATGTTCGTACAAATGGGTATCATGTTGAAACTATAAATGAAGAAAATTATGAATATCTTTGCATTATCTCAATCACTTCAGGAAGAAAATGTGTGTTAGAAAAGTTACCAGCCTTATCATTTGGATTATACCACACTAAAATCAAAATTATTGAAATATATGCCACAGTAAACCCACAGTTGCTGATAGTTTAAAGTTTGGCATGATCAATTAGACACCCTGCTTCAATTATGATGTGAAGATTTATTGAAAACTCAAGTGGTCATCCTTTGAGAAATCGGAAAATTTTTCAATCTAAAGAAATATCGTGTGTTGCTTGTTCTCAAGGGAAATTGATAATTAGACCGCTAACTAAAGTTGAGAATGAATCACCACTATTTTTACGAATTCATGGTGATATATGTGGACCTATTCATCCACTTGTGGACCATTTCGATATTTTATGGTATTAATTGATGCTTCTACCAAATGGTCACACGTATGCCTATTGTTGACACACAATGACATTTTCAAGAATTTCTTGCCCAACTCATTAAACTGAGAGCACAATTTCCTGATTACATGATAAAGAAAGTTAGACTAGACAATGTTAGAGAATTTACATCCAAAAACTTTAATGATTATTGTATGACACTTGGAGTTGATGTTGAACATCCAGTGGTGCATGTTCATACGTAGAATAGTTTGGCTGAATCGTTAATTAAATGTCTCTAACTTATTGCTAGACCATTAATAATGAGAACGAAACATCCTACTTCTATGGGGTCACACTATAGTACATGTTGTAGCGCTAATACAAATCAGACCAAGTGTATGTCATAAATACTCCCCATTGTAGCTGACATCCGGTACAGAACCAAATATTTCTAAATTTAAAGTATTTGGTTGTGCCATATATGTACCTCTACCCCACTATATCATAAAAAAATGGTACCACAAATGAGAATGGGAATTTATATTTGATATGAGTTACATTCAATAATTAAGTACATTGAACTAAGAACATGCGACATATTCACAACTCGTTTTGTTGATTGTCATTTTGACGAAGATTAATTCCCACTTTTAGGTGGAGAAATAAAATGTGTGGAAAATGACATTAATTGGTGTACATCGTCATTTTACACATTGATCCTCCCACCAAGCAACGTGAACAAGAAGTTCAAGATATTTTACACTTACAAAATATAGCAAATCAACTACCAGATGCATTCACAGATACATAGAGTTACAAAATCACACATAACTGCTATAATGCACTAGACCGAGTATTCTAAATGTGCAATCAAAGGACATTATACCAAATGACTCTAAGGCACGCCTAAAGCGTGAATGACCAATCGGTTCCAAAGATAAGAACCCTTGTAATAAAAGGGAAGTTGGAAAATGTAATGAACCTAAACAAAATGAATGTGTTCTAGACGAAAAATAAGAGCAAATAAACCAAGAGCCCAATGAGTGTCATGAACATAAATAAAATCATGAGATTTCCATTAATTACATCCATAAAAAAAATTATGGAACCTAAATGAGATGAAGTATATTGATGATATATTTTGCTATTCCATAGGGCAAGAAATTGAAAACAAAAGTGAGAATCCAGAACCAAGATTCATATCTGAATGTCAAAAGAGAAAAGACTGGAAAAAATGAAAAGAAGCCATATAAATTGAGTTAGAATTACTAAATAAACAAAAAGTGTTTGGTCCTATTGTTATTACATCTGAAACTGTAAAACTTATTGGGTGCAAATGGTTTTCATTCGAAAGAGGAACGAGAAAGACAAGATTGCAAAGTGTAAAACTCGCCTTGTTGTAAAAGGTTTTCCCCAGAGACCTGGAGTTGATTATGAAGAAACTTATTCACCTATTATGGATGTTATCACATTCAGGTACTTGATAGGCCTATCTGTTTCAAAAAATCTGGAGATGCGTCTTATGGATGTTGTAACAGCTTATTTATGAATCATTGGATACTGATATGCATATGAAAATCCCTGAAGGGTTTGAAATGCCTGAAATGCTAATATCAAAGCCCAAGAAATTCTATGCAATTAAACTACAACGACCGTTATATGGGCTAAAATAATTTGGGCGTATGTGGTATAATTGTCTAAGTGAGCTCTTGTTGAAATATGAATATGTAGACAATCATTTATGTCTATGCATTTATATTAAGAACACTATAACTTGATTCGCCATTATCGCTGTCTATGTTGATGATTTAAATATCATTGGAACTCCTAAAGAAACTCAAGATGCAACTAACTAGTTGAAGGGAAAATTTTAGATGAAGGACCTCAGTCAAACCAAATTTTATCTTAGCTTACAAATAGAGCATTTCTAGGATGGGATATTTGTCCACCAATCAAATTATACAAAAAGGGTCTTAAAATGATTTAATATGGATAAGACAAATCCTCTCAGTTCCCTAATTGTTAATAAAATGTTGAATATTGAAAGAGACCCATTTCGTCCATGTGAAGATAACGAAAGAATACTTGGTCCTGAGGTACCATATTTGAGTGCGTTTGGAGCTCTCATGTATCTTATTAATTTTACCCAACTAAATATATAATTTTCTACTAATCTGCTGACAAGCACGAAGGCAATGGAATGTGATTAAACACATATTTTGTTATCTCCAAGTGGCTTCGTGGATGCAGGTTATTTATGAGATCCCTATAAGCCTAAATCACAGATCGGCTACGTCTTCACAATTGGTGGTACTGCAATATTCTAGCATTCTCAAAAGTAAACAATAAGTTACATATCTTCAAATCATGCTGAGATCATTACACTCCATGAAGCAAGTAAAGAATATGTATGGTTTAGATCTGTGACTCAATACATCCAATGAATAAGTGGACTACCAGTCAATGAAGATTTGATAATAATATTTGAAGACAGTGCCGCATGTATTGCTCAAGTCAAGGAATGGTATATTAAAAGCCACTGAATGAAATATATCCCCCTCCCACCCCCACCCTCCAAGTTCATCTCGTATAGTCAGGAACTTGAAAAGGTCAAGAAGATCAATATTCAATATGTACAAAAATGATAATGTAGTAGACCTATTTACGAAGGCGCTCCCCACTACAGTCTTTAGGAAATGTGTTCACAATATTGGGATGACACACCTACGAGACTTATGCAAATAAATAATCTTGTTAACTTGAGGGGGGAGCTTACATGGTTGTACTCTTTTTCCCTTATCACGTTTTTGTTCTACAAGATTTTTTTGATAAGGTTTTTAATGAGGCAATCTAAGGAAATAAGTTAGGGATAAGTTGTGTACTCTTTTTTCCTTCCGTCCGATTTTTCCTATTAGGTTTTTTCAGCTTAAGGTTTATATTGAGGCACAATTATCCAATTTGTGGTGATTCAAGAAGACAATGACTGGATTCGCCATTATCAATGTCTATATTGATGATTCAAACATCATTGGAACTCCCAAATGGATTGTTTGGACTAGTTTTCGTTGGGATTCTGAATTCTGATATTCATAATCTTGAGTATTAAGAACTCTGTAAATTGTAATAATCTTTGTTTGTTATAGGATTTAGAATCCTTTACTTTTTACTGTAGATGTCAAATCATGTATGGAAAGTGGATGATAATGTATTTTTATATTATATTTGATGTCAAATCATGTCTGAAAAGTGGATGATAGTGTATAATTATATTTTATTTAGTAATATTTAATTTTTTAAATATAATGATGATGTGATAAAAGAAATGAGTGTGGGGTTTGGTGTAAGAAGTTGTTGGTTGTGGATTGAAAATTAGAGTTGTAGAACAAAAGAGGATTGAGATTCGCAATCCCAATTAACCTACAGGGAAAACTTGAGATGAAGGGCCTCGATTAAACCTAATATTGTCTTAGCTTACAAATAGAGTATTTGCAGGGCGAAATATTTGTACACTAATTATATTCTATAAAAAGGGTCTTGAAGTAATTTAATATAGATAAGGCGAATCCTCTCAATACCTCAGTGGTTAACATCACATTGAATATTGAAAGAAACCCATTTCGTAATTCTGAAGATAAAACTTGGTCCTGAAGTACCATATTTGAGTGTGACTGGAACTCTTGTGTATCTTACTAAATTACCTGAATAAATATAACATTTGCAACTAATTTATTGGCAAGATACAGTTCAGCTCTAACACAAAGACACTATAATGAGATTAAACACATATTTTATTATTTTCGAGAAACAAATGATTTGGGGTTATTTTATCCCACAAATTCAAAACATGAGTTAAGTGATTTTGCAGATGTAGATTAGTTATCATATCCCTATAAGGCCAAATCACAGACCGGCTATATATTCCCGATCGGTGTTATTACAACCTCCTAGCATTCCCAAAAGCAAATAGTAGATGCCACATCTTCGAATCATGCTAAGATCATTGCACTCTATTAAGAAAGTAGATAATGTGTATGGCTTAGATCTATGACTCAACATATCTAAGAAACCAGTAGATTGTCAGTTAATGAAAATCTGATAGTAATATTTAAAGACAACGTTGCGTGTATTGCTTAAATCACCCCAATTCTTCTCATATACTCGAGAACTCAAAAAGGCCAATAAGATCAATATTCAGTATGTACGATTAAACAACAATGTGGCAAATGTATTTACAAAACCGCTCCCCACTACAATATTCAAGAAACATGTTCACAGTATCACGACGCGACACCTACAAGACTTACACATATGACTACTCTTGTTAACATGAGGGGCACATAGTTGTACTCTTTTTCCCTTATCACAGCTTTTTTCCAGAGGTTTTTCTGATAAGGTTTTTAATGAGGCAACTTAGGTGTATAAGTTAGAGTTAAGTTGTGTACTCTTTTTTATTACCCATTAGGTTTTTTTCAGCTTAATTATTTTTAAAGAAACACACTTATCCTACTTGTTATGCCCGTCAAGGGGGAGTGTTATAAATGAGATGGACTTTAGCACAGTTCTTGACATAAAGACAAAGAATGCAAATAGTGTGGGTATTGAATGGCTTAGGGGATTTTGTTTTATATATAAGGGTAATTGGAATGAAATGGAGACAATAATAATTTTCTCTTACAATTCTCAGCAATTCATTTGTGTTGATTGTTTATTCATTGTTCATACTCTTCTTATTTACTTTACTTAGTCCAATAAATTACTAAGTAACTTATATAAACTAGTGGATATTTATAACATTTATTTATTTTAGAATCAAATTATCATTCTTCATAAGAATTCAATATTTTTTCCATATAAAATGGTTACATTATATGTTGGTGATCGATTTGACGAGGATGCCACAGGGAGCTGACCTGACATAAACATTGCAGATTAATCACCAATTTCGTCCAACTAGCCTGCGGCTCGGTAGAACTCCAACCATGTAGTTTGTGAACGTCGGGCTCCACATTTATCTCCAAGAGAAACCTACCATGATATGTAGATTATTCAAATCGATGAAGGTCGAGTTGGTCGAGTGTCGCAAGTTGACTGACACCACCACTCCACTGACACTTGGCCAAGATGTATTGTCTAATCAAGCAAAACGAAATACGTGTCCAACAACTAGTTAAGTAGAACATATATACTGTCTGTTCAATAAAAAATTAAACCGTGAACCGGTTCAGATATTGCAGTTATTTGCAACATCAGTTCAAGTAAGCTAACTACCCAACCAGACCTAGCTAAATGAACTTAATTCTAATATAAAACATAAAACAAAAAATTATAAATGGTACCATTTTTGTGTGTGTGTGTGTGTGTATTTTTCAAGCCAATATTAGAAATATATATAAACTATTACAATGCTTAATAACATGTTGACAATTGGAAGTAATATTAAAACTTCCTGGTGTTTGCCACATTACTAATTAACCAAAAGAATACTCATAGTTTGATGACAACAACAAATCCATTCTATTCCTAGTTTGTGAGCATATTGCCGCACTCAGCAATTCTCTTGTTTTAAAATCAGGAAAAAAAATTATCGATCAATTAGTAATTTTCGTGACTATAAAACTAGAAAACCAACCTTCTGGTGTTTTTAGAAAAATAATGACACTTTATTAATTACTTATGCAGTTGAATAAGTCGGTTGATCGCATCATAATGAATGCGCATGTTCAATAATAATTATATATTAAAGCCATCTTAATTATATTTTAAGTGTGTAAATGACATTATATGATTTATTTTAACGTAAATATATTTATTTCTTATTTTATTTTTCTATTTTTATATGTTTTCATTTGCCGAGGGAGGCCAATTGCCGAGGGCATATGGCCGCCCTCAGAATTTTTTTTAAAAGAATTTAAAAAAAATAGAAAAATCTTATTTATCGATTAATTAGTATTTTTCGTGACACTAAACAAGAAACCAACCACATGGTGTCTTTGAAAAAATAACGACACTTCATTAATTACATATGCAATTAAATAACTCGATCGATCACAAGATCGTTGTATTATAAATACTATTAATATTACACGATATATGTCAATAAATACATGTTTGATAATAATTATATTAACAATCCAGATTAACTACATTTTAAGTGCGTAAAATGACATTACATGATTTATTTAATGCAACTATATGTTTTTCTATTTTTTTCTTTTATTTTAATAGACTGAGGGCATTGTTTCCCCTCGATATTTGTCGAGGGAAATAAACCCCCTCCGGTATATCGAGGGGAACATGCCCTCGGGAACCTTTTTACATATATATTTTTATTATTTTTTTTCTTTCTGATATTTTCCGAGTGTGTAAATTGCCCTCGGCGTTACCGAGAACATGGATTTACCCTCGGTTAAGATGTTGCCCCCGACAAGACCGGGGGGAATTCGCACTCGGTACATGAAAATCTTTCAATATTACAAACATTGTCGTCGAGTTACTGAAGGATTTATCGTAATGCCCTCGGTATTCCATTTTTTGTTGTAATGCGAGAACAATATCTACTCAATCTGATAAAGGCAAAAGAGCAAAAACTATTCAAAGAAAAAACAAACAAAAATAACGCAGCAATACAAAGTATGAGTGAATGGGTTAAGAACCAAGAAGAAACCTAAGATTTTGTTGTACCTACTAATTTACAAAATATAAATTGTCCCTTTCAATTGAACGGATTAGGTACACGTCGGTTCACACAATTGTGAACCGCAACCCATCCCAATACTCTCATAACCCGCCCCGGTGCCTCTTAACGGTTCGATTACCCTATTTTTTTGGTTCGCATCGGGTGTTTCCAATTTTTTTTTATTTTTCCTCTTTTCCTTTTTTGTTTCTTTTTTTTTTGTTTCTTTTAACAAGTCTGTTTGTATGTAGACGTTAGTGAAAATATAGACATCCGTGTCTATTGAAATCAACCCCATTTTTGTCTTAGACACCAGTGCAAGCGTTCGATTATAGGTGTTTGTTCAGTAAAATCAACTAGTTGGGTTGATTTTCAATATAACATAATGGGATAGAATTAAAAATAGTGGTATGGCTTAGTTGATTAACAATCTTTCTAAAAAAGATTGGTATATTAATTTGGTAGATTGGATTATTTGAAAAGTCTGAATATGTAACTGTATTTTGTATATGTTGTTTTCTGATTATATTCATTGTGATTTCATAAATCAAAACAAAATGGAGCAATATATACTACAATATATATTGCAGAATATGATTTTAAAAAAAACGAGAAAATATCATCTTCATTCCATACATGGAGCTGAGCACACGTGTCTATGTAGTTTTCGATGATGGGGCGGTTACGTAACACCTGGTCCCATCAGATCAACGGTTAGATGGCTTATGGTCAACCCCAAATGACTTTCCTATTATAGGTCTTTCACCTACCGCCCTGTAGCTCAACCAGCCGGGGCCCTTTCAGCATTGCTGTACAACTCACTAGATGAGATTCTAGTCTAATGCGAAAGTTTTCACAAATTTAATTTTAATGTTTTTTGTATTTAATTTCCCATTTGTTCTCATTATAATTAAAAAAGCAGAAAGGCAAAAGCACATGTTCGATCTCCCCAGCGCATAGAGTGTGACGACTGAAGATCGAGAAGATTATTTGTACGTATTATATATATACACGCACACATCCGTCCGGGTGTGTGTGTGCGCTAGAGAGAGAGACGACTGATGGCGGACGAGCCTTTGCCCACCCGCTGGTCTTTTCAGGTGCCTTTTCATTTTGTTCCGTTCCTATATGCTTTGGCTTTTTGATTGGTGCTTGCTACTGGATTGCTCATGTATGAAAACAATGATAAATGATTCTTAAGAGTAATTGCATCTTGTTTACTTTGGCCAATGCGATTAAATATAAGCATTACTGTATCTGTATTGCTGTAAATTACTATAGAGCAAGTACAATCGACGAATCGCAGAGTATTGTACCATTGGCTGCAATAGTTGTACTTAATGTGCTGGGTGGAAATTGCAATCATTCTTAGAATGTTGGGGTCGGATTTACTTTTCCCGTTTCCTTGGAGTATAATGAAGTAGTTGACAAATCCTGCGTCTTAGTAATTCAATTATCCATTCCTACTGGTGTTGTATATCAATTAATTTTCACCTAATGGTGATAATTTCGCTTATTGGGATCATGAAGGGTTGACAAATCCTGCGTACTTAAAACATGCTAGTATAATATGGTTAGTTGAGAAACTAGGTGTACTTAAAATACAAATTAACCATCAGTAATCCAATTATGGCTGAGGTGTTGGATCGTCTGTAGTATTATTCCTCTGTTTCAATTATTTTTCTAGGTGTGAATAAATTGGTCTCATGCAATAAAGAGAATTACCAAAAATTTAAATTCATTTTCTTTCTTGGGCATAAATCTAGGAATTTAAGTTATTTTATGATTCCAAGTTTGGGAGGAAGAAGGAGGCTAAGGCAGAAGATTCGTCTGCAAATGGTCAAACTTCATATGTTGGAAATCATTCGACTGGAACATCAAATGGGAGCCATCATGTGAAGAATCCTTCTGATTTGGCTATCTTTGAACAATATAGTAACCAGGTTTGGTGCTTTTGACTCGAATTGATGAATAATTTGTTGTTATATTTGTTGCCGCAATGTTTTGACATGATTATTGTTCTTCAGAATCGCGGGGTGCATACTAATGGAGTCTCACTTGTGGGAGTAGATGAAAAGCCGTATGATCTTCTTCCCTCATATCTTGCTAACAATATTTTAATGAATTTTTATACCATGCCAAACATGAAGGAAATGAGTTATGCACTTTCTTGGTGACGGTGATCTCGATAGTTTTCATACAGTAAAAATGCCTAAGAATTTTTACTAGAGCTAAATGTTCATCTCTGACATTTGATGTTTACTTTCAGGCAGAGATCTTTACTTCCTCCTTTTGAGTCAGCAGAAGTGCGAGCTTTGGCAGAAAGTTTAAGTAGGTAAAGAGTTGCACTGTTTCCTACATGTATATATAATCACTCATTATATTATTGTAACTTTCTTCAAATTGATCAGCTTACCACGTCTGTTGCTCTGTGGATATTATCTTGTTCCATCATTTGCAGAGATATCATCCGAGGTAGTCCCGATGTTACATGGGAAAGCATAAAAGGATTAGAAAATGCCAAACGGCTACTCAAAGAAGCTGTTGTCATGCCGATAAAGTATCCAAAGTTAGTCTTAAAACCGAGCACCTTGTTTCCTGCAGAATAGTTATGATCAAGTTTTTGGGACTTGTTTAAAATTTTGTAACTCTACATTCTTTTACAGATACTTTACTGGTCTTCTAACACCATGGAAAGGCATTCTCCTTTTTGGCCCCTCTGGAACTGGAAAGGTTTTTGTTCCACTTCATCTCTCATAGTCTTATGTGTTTCCTTTTTTTTTTTTTTTTGGTGCAAGCATTTGTACTTCATAAAGTGAATTATCCTTCTCTCCTATGTCCTTGAAATTTGTTGTTCTAATTTTCCCTACATTGGTTTCTTGTGATTGCGTAGAATTTCAACACAAGATGGGAAACCGAAATCTTGTGCCATGTTCATTTACAATTTATATTGGAGATATCTGTATTGAGCTCAGCTACAATAGATGTGGTTAAATATTATTATCTTCTGTTACTTTGATTGAGCCCATCTTCCTTTAATTCCCTGTTTCATTCAAATGCCTCATTAATTTTGCTTCATTCTGAAAAATAAGATTTGAGTTGAGTAGTAATTATAACTGCACTATATGCTCTTCATCATCTATAAACTTTCAGACTATGCTGGCAAAAGCTGTTGCAACTGAGTGCAAGACCACATTCTTCAACATTTCTGCATCATCAATAGTCAGCAAATGGAGGGGTAAGATATTCTGCTTTGTCAGTTCTCCTATGATCATCCTATCATGCCCCGTAGAGAATTGTCTTGGCTCATTTAATTGCTGCTATTATTTATAGTAGTATGCTTAACTATAGTTGAGATAAATTGAACCACTCTCCTAATCGTGTTACTCCTTTTATGATTTTACTTTCTAATTTGAGGCTTCATTGTCTGTGAATTTCATTATGAATATCAATGATTTATTCTCTCTTTGCTTTATGCACAGTATATATGCTAGATTTTGATTTATTAGGATTAGAAAAAACAGTTCATCAGATGTTAAAAATTAACAGAAGAGGATGCTTTTCAGAATTCTGTAAAACTAGATGAACATTTGACATTTTTTGTATTACCTTGCAGGTGATTCTGAAAAATTGGTGAAAGTATTATTTGAGCTTGCGAGGCATCATGCACCGTCAACTATATTTCTGGATGAAATCGATGCAATTATTAGCCAACGAGGTGAAGGGCGCAGTGAACATGAAGCAAGCAGGCGTTTGAAGACTGAGTTGCTTATACAGGTGATCATCATCATCATCATTAATTTTAGTTTTGTTTTAGGGTGAGTTGCAAAAACTTCAGGCAACTTACAGAACGTTTCAAAATTATTCAACCTTCTAGTGGGTATTAGTAATTTTGTAAATAACTTCTCTCTCTCTTTTTTTTTTCAATTATTTAAATTACAGCTACTTATTATGAAATTTGATGATGTTGGGCTAAACTACAGATGGACGGTTTGACCCGGACGGATGAACTCGTCTTTGTTCTGGCGGCAACTAACCTCCCTTGGGAACTAGATGCAGCCATGCTAAGGCGTCTTGAAAAGCGGGTACGTTTTCAGATGGCTTGGTGCATCATTTCTAGAAATAAAAGCAACATAATCAGCAACTTTTAGTTTTAAGCATTTTGTTTTTAGCACTTTTTCCTTTTTCTTTTTGTTCGAAACATGATATTTATCTCACTCCCAAACTGGGTTAGACGTAGTAATGTCAAACTGTAGTTAAATGCAAATCATTTCATAATTTGCGTTGTTGCTTTAAATTTTTCCTGTTCTTAGGAGGAAAAAAAAGGTTGAACAGCAACTGTGTATACATATCTAAGTGTTAACTGCGATATAGGACAGAATGGTGAATGGATGGAAAATAACTATCTCGTTTCCCATGTGATGTAGATCCTTGTACCTCTTCCAGAACCAGAAGCAAGACGAGCGATGTTTGATGAATTACTGCCGTCAATCTCTGATGGGGAACTTCCTTACGATTTATTGGTTGAGAAGACGGAAGGTTTTTCAGGTTCAGATCTTCGTCTATTATGCAAAGAAGCTGCGATGCAACCACTGCGACGGTTAATGACATATCTCGAGGATAAACAAGATCTGGTGCCTGAGGATGGTACGTATTTTTTTGCTAATTTGTGATTACTCCCACTCTTAGAATTCATAGGCTGGGACAAAAACTTGTGTCAAACCGCCTAAAGGGTAGGGCCCAAATTTTAGTTTTTCAGTTTTTCTTTTTAGTTTTTTGGCTTCTTTTTTAGTTCTTTTATTTATTTTAGTTTTCCTTAGGATTTCCAGTTTTTTAGGTTTTCTTATTTGTTTGTTAATGGCTTTTTAGGGGTTTTACGATTTTCTAGATTTTTTTAGGATTTCAGGTTTTTTTAGTTTTTTTTTTAGGTTTTGCTATTATTTGGTGTTTTTATTTTATTTTTAGATTTAGTTCTAGCCTAGGGGACCTGTCCAAAAGTTAGGCAGCGGTTTGACAGGAGTGTGCCTCATAGATTGGTTAGGATAATATTAATGAAGAAGTTATGTGAGAATACAAAGAAAAAAAATTGAAAAAAAAAAGAAAATTCAAACATGCAAATCCAGAATGTGCTGTCTGCTGTCTGTTTTGAACTTTGATACTTTTGGGACCATGCGGTGTAATCCTTTGCATTAGTTACAATATAGTCGACATTTGGTTATTTTAAATATAAATGGAAAAACTATGTATTTTAAATTTGGTTATTCTGACTAGGTGGTGCAATGCAAGTATTTTTCTGACATCATCATCTATCTAGGTGTCGATGATATTTGACGCACTAATAGTGTCTGTATATGCAGAGTTGCCAAAGGTTGGACCGATCACGCACGGAGACATTGAGGTGGCACTGAGGAACACTCGACCTTCAGCTCATCTCCTTGCACATCGTTATGAGAAATTTAATGAGGACTATGGCAGCCAAACACTCCAGTGAAGGTTCACATCTGTTTTTCATCTGAGTTGTTTGTAATGTTTCCTGCCATCATCTTTAGATTCTTCAAGTCTCGATACGACTTTTTTTAATTGTATCATTTTTTTTTCTTATAATTACGTTGAGGCGTGTTATTCATTAAGGAAAACAGGATCCCTGACTTCAGGAACAAGTATCGATAAGTTGAAATTGGCTAAATATTCGTGGAAGTGCACTAAGAGGATTCTTAACGAAATAAAGATGCGACTTTTTTTATTTATTTTCAAATCAAATGTAGAATTCAACACAGTGATATGAATAATTCATAATCCTTACATTTTTGTATCTAAATCTTATCAGTAAACTGTGTATTTTCACTTGGCCAAAAGCAAGAGAAAAACCTGTACATTTTTACCGAGTTCAGTACTAGCAAGTTATGGATATAAACTTGTACTTGATGAAGTACTGTTTAATTCGGACAGCCCAAAATTGTACACCATCGTCCCATCGGGATGCAACAAACCGTAATTCCTCTCGGAAGTTGGGCCGGGCTTCATGTCCTCATTAAACAACGCAAACACGTAAGCTTCCAACCTCATTTTAGGCCTCAATGGAGTCCCTTCGTTCTTCAGCTGCCGCCTCAGCAAATTCCCATTATAAATCGCAGCATTTCTGACCGAAGCCCCAGTTTCACCCGGATCGCCCCTCGAGGGCCAGCCCGTTTCTGAAACCCTAACCTCTAATCCTCCATACCCCATTTTCGCCATGGCGAATATTACAGCATCCACTTGAGCATACAACATGTTGTCGTAATGTAGGTTCGTGTACGGGTCGACCACACCCGAGTTCGGGTTGAATAGCACATAGTCCAAAGAGATGCCATTCGGGTCATCCTTGTACGCGAAATACGGGTAAGCATCGATCCAAAATGGAGCTTTTGTAGCTGCTAGGAACTGCAGGAGTTGGGGCATGATTCGGCTCAGCTCGGCACGAAAGCGCCCAGCTGAGGGCGGGAAGGAGTCCTGGAGAACGGCTAAGGAACCGGGCGTTGAGACGTGAATGAACCGGTCCAAGCCGAGCCGGACTAGAGCCGCGTGGATACTCCTCATGGCCGGTACGAGGTAAGAGATCAGAGCCGTGTCGCCGGGGCCGGTGAAAACCTCGTTCCCAACATGGATGTCGGTGATTCTGGTGGACGGGAAATAGGGTTTGATGCGGGTGGAAACCCATTGAAGGGCTTGGCTCGGGTCCGTCAAGGTGGCTAGCATTTGGTTCTCGACGGTGACGATGAGTTCCACGTTGGAGTTTGCGAATGCTGTTAGGATTTGAGGGTTTGTGTCGTAAATTCTGGCTTTTGTTAGCTTTAAGGAGTGTAAGAGATCAAGAGCTGTGCGTGGGGGAGGTAGATTGTTTGCCACTTGGCCGTAGTTTATGCCCAGGGATTCTACTTCAACTACGAGACAAAAACCTGTTTATATTATGCGTTACATTACATGAATTATTAAGTAACATAGTTTAGAGATGATTAAAAGATATATATAAATGAATAACCAATTAAAGGTAATCCCAGAAACAACTCAAATAATAACATAAATTAACAAATGCCACGTTTTAGTTTTTTTTTTAAAAATAATAAAACCACGCGATAACAATTTCTTATTGATCAAGGCGTTATTAGCTAGCGAATAAATGATTAATCAAATCAACTGGTTCAATGCATGGTTTATGAGACAATGCAATGTTAATGAAAACCATGCATTATCATCAAGAACATGTGTATATAGAGTGTGGATATAATATATACCTGATAAAGTTAAAAATAATCCAAGCAGAATATTTGACATGGCAATAATCCTGCTTGGAAGAGTTTTCATGTGTGAGAGGCGGAGAGAGAACAGGTTTTATTTATTTCTATAGTTAATCAAGAAATGTGAAAAAGGTGTTGAGATGAAAGTATTGGATACAGAAGGAGACGTCATATAAATTGTGTTCCGGGGAATTTGATCCTTTCTTTACTTGTTAGCCTTTTGGTTTATTTAACGTGCGAGGTTTTTATTTTGTTGCTTTTGCACCTATAGTCAGATGCTTGAATTATAGTTAGAAATTTATTATTTTATTCAATAAATGTCTTTTGAGTGCAATCTAAGTAAATTTATTGTTTTTATTTTGACATAAGAATCTTGTTCATATGCTAATCTAAGTACTTGGCCACAATCATCAATTCACATTGGCGATCATCTTAATTTATGATGGTACCTGAAATAAAATTATTCTTGTTTTGTGCTGTAAAAAAATAAATTAAAAGAAAAACACTGTTGTATTAAAGTAAAAGTAAATAAGATATAAGAAATTGTTCTTCATCGACTATATCTTTATTAATGTACTAATTACACGATTATATAATTATATACGGGTAATGATTATCTGAAGTACTTATATTAAATACTTGTTGGTAATGACACGTTAAATATATTTTTTCTCAATCACTCTCATTTGTGTTAAGTCAATAAGTGAAATGGTGAATGGGTAATTACTTCATTAAAAACCTTGTTAAGTGTGATAGTAGTGGTAAACCCACAAACTCAACTTTTTGGTATGACCCATTATGACACATCACAAATAATAAACTCACTACTTTTAAAAATCTCTACCCACAATCATAAAACCCATAAATATCCAGCATTTATTCCAATTAAAAAACCAAAACCAAAACTATGTCTTTCAATTAAATGATACAAAATTTGAAATAATAATTAAAAGCTTGGTGAGTAAATACCAACCCAGCATTTACTGTTAAAAAAAAAAAAAAAAAAAAAAAAAAAAAAAAAGTTGCTACCACAGTGGATGAAAAGAAAATTTTAACCCATTTTGGGTTCCCAAGCATAAAGCCACCGTTGCTGGCACCCTAAGTAATAAACTTCAATGGGAAAAAAAAACTTGGTCAAAGAGAAAAAAGCACAACACACATAATGATAATATATTTATCTCAATACGTACATCTATCAAGGGAGCTTAGAAAGTTTTCGCATTCCTATGCTCTTCAAATGGTTCTCAAAAATGACTTGAGATAATGGTTTTGTAAACATATCGGTCACATTTTCTTCAGAGGTCATTTGAGTAACTTAAATATTGTCTGTTGTTGTTGATTGTAGAAAAACTCAAGTGTTATATCCTTCGTATTGTCACATTTGATGTAGATTAGTTACATATGTTCAAAGCAAGTCGCATTATCTTCATAAATACAAGTAGTTTATTCGATGGTAGCTGCTAGGTTTTCCTATCTCTCTTAAATTTCCCCGATCTTCGTCTCGAGCTGTATGGGGGCAGAAACTCGTCCCACGTACGATTCGGAGGCCGGGCCGAGAAATCTTCCCCATTGGGGACTCTTTCGAAATTATATATGTTAGCACCTCAAACCACTAGTCAAAACAACAAGAGACTCACCATGTGAAAGATGAAAATCATGACGCTGATATTAACCTCATAATTGCGGACTTCCATGGCAACAAGAATCTTGCTCCTTAATCTCTGATTTTGAGTGATCTACTTTATCTGTTTACTTATTTCTAGAGAATTTCGTGAAGGCATAATTGCCTCATTTTAAACTAGACTATGGTTTTTGATTTTAAAGTTTATTTTTGAATTAGATTTGGACAAGACATTTATTTTATTGTTGTTGGTTTATCAATAATTTTGGATTTTATTCTAAATTATTAAATGTATTCGAGTTTATTAATTGCACAACTACATACTTGGTTCAAACATAAAACTATTAAGGTGTCCAAAAATTCATCTTGCGCATAGAGCCACATATTCAAATGAGAAGTATATCATCTAGATAGTCCATAATACTTAAGAATATGAGAAATTTCTTTGGCTCTTTCAATAACACTATCACTTGTACTTGTAGGAATGTCACACGGAGAAATAGAGTGTTTAGCTAATAGTGGTACTATCCACACAATATTAAGAAATAGGTAATTATTTATTCAATTAATTCCTTCTAACTCATTTATTACTACGATGATCGAGATATCTTAATTAATGAAAGGGCGGGGAACTACCGATTTCTTGATACCCACTAGTAGGAAAAAAACTATTTTAGAACAGACATTCTAGAACGCCTCAGGTAGCTACGTTCTAAAATGTCGTCCGGTGGCATTTTCGTATAAAAAAGTCACATACTAGAATGTATTTTAAAGACGTTCTGGTATATTCAATGTCTAGAACGTCTTTAAAAAAGTCGTTCTTGTATATTCAATATCATATTTAGAACGTCTTTCCTAAATATGTTCTAAAATATAATAAATCCCCCGATTATCCACGTCACAGAATGTGTCATCCCTCCGGTGGGGGCTTTTTTAGGGTTACGGAGAGGTTATATGAAATCATCGCCTTCGTGTAGGTGTTGGTGTTGGTGGTTGTTCGTCGTCGTCGTCGAAAATTTTGTGTATGGATTTTTGTGAACCTTTTCCTCCTAGATTTTGTCTCTGTACGAAGCTGTCATGGGGATGGTCGTGCGGGCGGCGGTTGGGA